>CABFPE010000575.1:260426-282365 GCA_900660155.1 Hofstenia miamia
GGGAAATTAAAAAATGTAATGTGGGAAAGTAAAAAAGTAAAAAAATGCAAACTAAATTAGGCCACATAAATAACACAAAAACTAGTAAAAGTACATGCATGACGTCAGTAAAACACTCCCCGCCAATATCCACGACGTCTCAGGTCAAAGGCCACCCCTCTCGACCAATCAGAAAAAAGTGGGATGAAATACGAGTCTCTTTATACTACTATCAAGGATTATCTTAACAACCCAGTCTCAGAAATCAAATTCGGAAAAGAAGACCAAAAGGAGAACAAAGTATTATATTTAGACGGTTGTTTTCAAAACTTTAAGACTTTACATGAAATGAGGTAGCATAGAGAAGAAACTAATTTAAGATTACCTACAGCACGCCTTGCAGCATATCACATAAATTGAACACAATTAAGGAATTATTTGATCGTGAGTGATAACATAAGGTAAACATAGATCCGAACCCAAGCCGTTCAGAGTATTTACTAACCAAACTCGACCAGACATGAAACGTTGCCTTTGATTTGATCCTATAGATCTCTTTCCAATCAAGTGGTCATTAAAATCAATTAATTTCTGATAGGGCAAACAGAAGTTCATTGGTATTAATTTAAGGTCTTTAATCTTTGTCAAATCAATATTTTTTAATTATAAATCTAATCTTTATACCCGAACCCGACAATTTGATACAAGGTTTATCAAAGTATGCCAACAGATTTGATGACTTGATAGACAGCATTTGTTATGAAAACTACAGAGGTGTGTCAATAATGTTTGTGATTATGTGAAAATACAACTGTTAACATAGACTCCTATCTATTATTTAAGTGATTCAAACGTCAACCTGACTTCTTGACAAAGTATTGTAGTCATATGGTACTGCTTTATGAATTGACAGACTAACTCTTTGTATGTGTTTTATATAAACGTGCACTCAGAGTGTCTCTTTCCTCAAAGGCATAACAAAGGCATAATTCATGCAAAAAGGAAAACTGATTATTAGATGGAGTAAAGAAAATTCACTTTCAAAACTGGATGAGAAAGGCTGCTTTACAATACACAAATTCCTCTTTTTGAAAAATTATCGTTTAGAAAATATATATTTTTTTCAAGAACAGTTCAATAAGCAAATGCTTGCCTGGAACCCTACAATCATGCCAAGAACAAAAAGCAGCCTAAGAGTATTATCTCATTCAGAAGCTTAAGCTCAGTATTGAGTTTTAGGTTAAATCAGCTTTTAGCATAAAAAGTTTCTAATTTTATATGACTTGAGATTCCCCACATGTCTTTATATGCGAAGACAAATTTGTTGGGATTTCTGTGAATGAAAATAACCACATGAGGCCAAAAGAAATGGCCTCCGCACAAAGTTTCTTTTGAAATACGGGAGTGCAAAAACAGCTATAATTGTTAGACAATATGTCGGCATTGGCCATTAAACACATATTAAACTGAAACAACTTCACTAAATGCAATTGACAGAAATGAATATGATAAAGGAAAATTAGCTATACAATAGTTTGACATTCAAGAGGAAAAACATCAGAAATATTTATTATAAATTATATGACATATTCAACTTTTTTATGCTTAAAGCACATGTGCGGCATTTCATCAGAACCATTGGGACAATCATTGCGGTGATCGCACATTCTTTCAACGGGAACGCAGAACGTTTTATCGGTGCATAAGAACATCTGATCATTGCATTTAGGGTTGACACCAGTTCCGAGGAAGGGAACATGGCAAGATGTTTCGTCCGTATTATCCGAACAATCGGATTTCCCATTGCAAGTTTGCCAGACAGGAATGCATTGGTGAGTTCGGGAGCATGAAAATTCCTCAGAGTTGCATGAGTAAATGATTTTGGAAGGAGGTTTCACGGTGCAGTGATCTTCGTCGTCACCATTATTGCAATGAATCAAGCCATCACATACCTAAATATAACTTAATTCAAGAAAAAAAATTTCTGAATACCAAGTCCCAAGGAATGCAGAAAGATTTATCGCTACAAACATATCCTTTGCACATCTCAGGCGGACAGAAAGATTCGTCAGTATAGTCTCCACAGTCATTTGCCATATCGCATACCTTCGATTCAGGAATGCAGACGTTGTTTCTACATTTATATTCTTTCAGCATGCAATCCCTATATGCCGATTTGCAAAGAGCTGCNGCAAACTTTCGTATGATGTATACAATCACCGTTTACGCAGGCATATTCATCTTTATCACAGACGCGCTTTGTAGTAGCTGGCAGCGTAGTTGTTGGGCAATTCCATTCATCATCAGCAATGATTGGACAATCTCTTACACCATCGCATACAGCTCGTTTGTGAATGCAACTACCATCTTCCTTACACATGTAATCAGTCGCAGCGCACAGACGTGATGGTGTAGTCGTTGAAGGAGGTTCAGTGGGTGGACCACATTGGGCTTCATCACTCCAATCTCCACATTCATTCAAACCATTGCATTCACAGGTTTCCGCCACACAACGTCCTAAATATTACATAAAATTACTATTTGATTATTTTATACCATTATCGCAAGCAAATTGATCCGAAGCACAGTTGGGCTGTCTAGGAGGCAGCATTGGACACGAATTTGGTTTTTCGTCAGAACCATCTGCACAATCTTCAGTACCATCACAGAGCCACTTCCTGGAAATACATTTAGCACCTAGCTTGCAAAGAAACTCGTCGTCATTGCACATTGGAACATTGTTGCAGAATTTTTCATCAGTTAAATCACCACAGTCATTTCTCCCATTACAAAGGAAAAGAACACCAATACATCCGCCATTATCGCACTGAAACTGACCTTTGCATGCAGGCAAAGACCACCGTTTGCTTATATCAGGTGCATCTTGGAGGTTGAGGGAATCTATAAAATCTTGGTTAGCACAAAATAATTTTAAAAAATTTACTCACAAATTTGGTTACACAACAGTAATACTACAATGTTGTATAGCATTTTGTTTGATAATATAGCCATTCTGCCATCCTTATATTCGCATTAATTGACAACAAAACTGGTTGAATTTAAAACAATCAGTAAATATTTCCAAACATTCATTACTATCCTGGTGCATTTGACGATCATTTTGCAAAGTAATCATGTTTGAATTTACAACAATAAATGCTTGTTGAGACGGGTTGGTCGATTGTCGGTCAGAGTTTGAACTAAATATTTTTTCATTACATGAATTGAATACAAAACCAACAACACTACACTGGAACAAATCTCAATTGACAACACTAATTTCAAATTTAATCTTCAATATTCATTCTGTTTTATTGTGGGGAATATTCTGTATTTTGAATCCTTGCTGCCTAGCCTAAAAGATACAGAATCATTTTTTCAAATACCCTCTTTCCTATTACCAGGAAGAGGAACTATAGGCACTTGCTTTCATGCCTCTAAATCGTCTAATTAACGTTTTCCACGTCTAAATGATCCACTTTAACACAACACTTACCAACATTCTGATTGGTGAAATGATACGTCAATTTTATTCCGGTTGTGCATTTCATAAAGTTTATTGAATGATTATTTCACAATGCCTAAGGATACTAATTTTAATGCTTCTAAATTTGCACTTACAGAGCTAAAATGTCTGAACATTTTACACAAGGAATAAAATTTCTATACTGTTATGTGAAACTTTACTTAAAAGCGGTTGTTATGACGAAGCCTATATATTAGTGAAATGTGCTGGATGATAAGTATAATGAACTCAGAGCTCTCCAACGCGATTTTTGTAATTCAGATGTTTAGCAAAAGATCAAATGCTTCTTTATAAAAATTAAGTAATTTTGGCAAAGGCAGCAATTGTAGGGTTGGAGGTCATACTTATATTTCGCACCTTTTGCTAACCGGAGTCTTTTTTAGAAAAAATCTTAACACCGGCTGACGTTAATTGACGCCAAAAAGCTTTGACCAGATAAAAGGATGAAAAATGATTGCTACTGCTGACTTCATGAAAACAAGAAATTTTGTCTTAGGAGAGTTTTCTAGAATTTTTCACTTTAACCCTATTTGACGTAGAATTTTTGAGGTTCTAGCGGTCTAGGAAGGAAAAATGCATTAATTTTTTATGACGTCATCAAATCTAAAAAGTTTGGGATTTTTTAAAATATATTAAACATTGGTTTTTCCAATTGGAAATATTGCTAAACTCACCAAATCTGCAGGAAATGGAGATAGTAGGCGAGGTCTCACAACACTCCCAATATGTCAGGACTTTATTAGAGGCCCTTCACTTATTATTTGGGTATTAGATAAGTACATTCGATTTTACTAAGACATGCAGATATTGAAGTAACAGTCATGAGGCGCAATAGATAAGAGTTATGTTTTGGAGTCACAAGTCCACTTTTCCAACATTGTTGATAGTACTGTACTTGAAAAACACGAGTAAAGATTTCGGATTAGGGATACGCTAATGATTATATGATGTACATATGTATAATAAAGTAATAATTTCCTAGATTAATGGCTATTTTACTAGTTTCAGCTAACTCAGGAATAAAATACATTATTTCAATGTACATCAATCGACGTCAACCGTGCTTCTTGTAGTTTAAGCTATTACTTTTCTGCGTGTTAGACTTTCTTGAAGTTTTCAGATCATTAACTAATAAAATAACCGTCAAAATAACAATGCGAATTCTCTCCTGCAAGAACAAAAATTGGGAATATATTATGATAAATACGTAAATTGGTGTTAAGTTACAACCATAGACCTCGTAGAGCATTTTGCGCTGCGTTGCGGTGAAATGCGAAAGTATTTATTTGCAGTTATTAAAATTCCTTCCTGTACTTGATTCAATTCGAACTGCTCCCAATTTCTGAACACGACAATATGATATTCAAGCAGTCTGATTCAGTTTCAAACACATCCATCTGTATGCATAGAGTCAGGCTTGTAGCTTGATAACATCACGTTGTGCTTTAGTCATTTTAGCTCAAGTTTAGCTTTGGAACCGTCAGGGATTTTGCTGACCCGAATGAACCAGCCAAGCCTTTTCACAACCGGCTTGTCAACCGATTAATTCTAAAAGAATTTTGACCGGTTTCGACTAGCATGTAGAATTTGATATTCGATATGGATAAAATTAAAGTCGAATATAATCGAAGTATTAATTACTACTTTTATTACAAAAATTATATTAAAACATTAAAAAATTATGTTATAGCAATACTTTGACAAAAGTTAAAATAAAAAGGTTTGGACAATAACAAAAATATTGACAGGCAAAATCTTCATTAGTAGACTAATTTAACAGCGTCGAGCAGAATAACAAAAATCTTGACCCGTTGGTGCTGGTCGGGTCGAATCGGTTGTAACTCTGCTCAAGTTGTAACTAATCTAAAATATTTATGAAATATTTTTTTCAACCCGATTTTAACTTTGAGAAAGTCATGTGAGTCCAACCCTGGCTAATGTTAAAATTATGCCTCCACTTCCAATGCCTACTTTTCCTTGGTATAGCTACATTGAAAAATTCCATTCTCGTAATGGGGTTAATTTTTCAGTCTGTCTAGGCTCAGTTTTGTGCGATTAGTTCCTGTACATCTATTTCTAGTCCCGGCATGAAACTCAATGGGTTGAATTTGTAAATGAAATTGAGAACTAAATTGAAATAGCAAACTTATATTTTAGTTTGGCAAATACAGTAAAACAGCAAATATAATGAAAAAATAAAAACAAATACTCTACTCGTATGACTTAAGATATTTGCTGTAAGAAAAATGGATTAGCATTTGGTATACTTGGGCAATTCAATGAATATTTTACTAATACAATTATGCATCTGTTGTGTGACACTTTTGTTTTTTATGTTTTAGGAATGCATTAACATTCATTAGAAAATCTCAAATCTCAGTTGAGTAAATTAAGATAATTACTAATTAAAATCATATTTAGCATTGGCAAGTATTAAAGACAAACATTTTGAACAAATATTTCGAAACATATGTAGTATAAAACTATTGCATTATGCAAACATTTGAATATAAAATCGGAAATGGAATAAAGATAAGAAATATTTATTGTATTCAAAATTCATGATTCAATTCTATTGTATTTAAAGCACAAGCGCGGGATTTCGTCTGAACCGTTGGGACAGTCGTTTCTTTGGTCACACATTCTATCTACTGGAACACAGAACGTCTTGTCGCTGCACATGAATTTTCCAGAAGCACAGAGTGGGTTTGCAGCATTAGGGTTTTGATTGCAGTCATGTTCATCGGATTCATCTGCACAATCGAAAACACCATCACATGTGCTCCTATAAAAAGCATTAATAAAATTTATAAATATTATTCTTACCATATGGGAATGCATTTGAAGTCGGATTTACAGCTATAGTGTTCGGCTTTACATGTGTACTCAATCTTCAATGGGGGCCGAATTTCGCAATGGTCTTCATCGTCCCAATTTTTGCAATCAATTGTTCCATCACAAACTTGTTGCCATGAAATACAGTAAGATTTATCACTACACATATAACCTCTGCACATTGATGGAGGACAGAAGTATTCGTCTGTGTAATCCCCACAATCATTCACCATGTCACATACTTTGTGCTCAGAAATGCAAACATCATTTCCACATCGATACTCTTCTTCTTTGCATTCGCGGTAAGCTAAAAATTAGGAAATATTTTCTAAATGTATATAAAATTACCTGTTTTACATAGAGAGGCAACCTCATCACTGCTGTCACCACAGTCGTTGTTACGATCACACGTAAGGGAACCATCGATACATTTACCGTTTTTGCAGACGAACTGATCTGGATAGCACTCGGGTATAATGGGACAAAATATTTCATCGGACTTATCTTCACAGTGAGAAATACCATCACAATAAAATTCTCCTTGAATACATTCACCATTGCGACATTGGAAATCAGTGGAGCCACAGCGAGTTTTTGTAGGTGGATGTGGTGGTTTTATACAGAATGATCCTTCATCCGAATTGTCGCCGCAATCATCAACTCCATTACATACGAGATCGGAATGGAGGCATTTACCAAAGCGACATTGAAATTCATACGAAAGGCATTTGGGGGCAAGAGTAGTGGTTACAGGGGGAGGGCAAAAAATTCCTTCGTCAGATCGATCACCACAGTCAGGAAGGCCATTGCACACCAAGTACTGTGGAACACATTTTCCATCATCTTTGCACGCAAATTCTCCGAATCCACAAATGGGGGCAGGTGTGGTAGTAGTTCGTTCAGGACAAAAGTCACCCTCATCTGAAGCGTCAGTGCAATCTATTCTGCCATCACACACCGATGAAACATCAATACATGTTTTGTCATTGCAAACAAACTTCTTAGGACCACATAAATTAATTTCTTTCGGTGGGCGTTCTGGTTCACAAAACAATCCTTCATCGCTACCATCTTCACAGTCGTAAATATCGTTACATACTTTCGTATGATATACACATTTGCCATCATTGCACAAAAACTCGTTGTCGTTACAGATACCAGAAGGCTTAGGTTTCGGAATAGGTTTTGAAGGACAGCCTTGTTCATCTTCACCTTGGGGACAATCAATAGTGCCATCGCAATGTAAGTAAGAATGAATGCATGAACTATCTGACTTACAAATGAACTCCAGCGCACCACAAAGTCTAGGGGGTTCAGTAGTAGTAGGAGGAAGTGTACGTGGACCACATTTCAATTCATCACTACCATCACCACATTCATCAACACCATTGCACCTGCATGTATCCGCAACACATCTACCTAAACAAATAACAGTAATAAAAAGCATAATAAAGTTAACCATTATTGCACTCGAACTGATCGGAGTAGCATTTGTACATTACAGGGGGTTTGGGTGGACATTTCGATAGATTCTCATCACTTCCGTCAACGCAATCATCAATGTGATCACATACCCATTCGGAAGGTATACATTTGTTACCAATCCGACATTCAAATTCATTTCCTTCACACGAACTCTTCGATTTTCCATCACAATATTCTTCATCAGAATAGTCACCGCAATTGTTTATACCATCACAAAGTAAAGTTTTATAAATGCAAACATTGTTGGAGCATAAGTAAGGGCAACCAACACCACTCCTTTTTTGAAATTCACTTTCCTTCTCTAACTTTCTTTCAATTTTAAGTGCACGAGATGCAAACGAGCCTGCAATTAGAATACACACAGTGATTATTAAATGCGCTTGCATTGCTGCTACTGTGAAATCTCAATGATTACCTGACTATATATTACAGTTTCAGTGTGTTGTTTACAAAATTGACAAGTAGTTACAAAATGTTTACAAATAATACGTGCAAACATCAATTAAGATTCAAGCAAATTCATATTTAGTGATAATAAATTACAATAAAACAGAAATTTTTCTAGATTCGAGGCAACCTACTCGAATTCGCAATTACTATTAATGTTATGAAATCAAGAGGGAAATTCGAATGGGCTGGTGTATTTAAATTAGCTTTACATGCAATGCGGCCCAATGGCGTCAAACCCCTTTAAAAATTCAGGGCTGCTAGTGTTCTAAAAAATGTGGAAAACGGTTTATTTGTTTAAAAAGACAACAAGCTGACTATATATTTATTCAAGAAACCAAAATTACTGATATTTCAGCTCCAAAACAAAACTTTTTAAATAAAAAAGGCTTCAGTTATTTCATTTCTGAGAAAACAACTATAAGGAAAGGGGGGCTTGTAACCCTATGCAAAAACAACAACCCAAGGCTAAGCCTCAAATATCAATGCCCTGCAGCTCAAATTTTTTATCAAAAATCTACAAACTTAGAACTAGTTAAGTACTATCTAGGAAAGGAGGACTATAAGTCTACCATAGACTTCATAGCCTCCTCCCTTACTTCAGTAAAATTCTTACTAAGTGCAGGAGACTCAAATTGCTTTTACTTATCCAAAGATGTTAAAAATTCGCAGTCATTATCCAACCTAACCCTTACTAGATACAATTATTTAAATAATAATATTCTTCGTAGGTTTAACCTAGTTGATACTGCCATATATGCTGAAAACTACTACCATACCTATTTTAATAATTCTAGCATGTACTCTTCTCGGATAGACCATTGTTTTGCTTCAGAAGACCTGCACATTGCCGAATCTAAGGTATTATCTATCCACTTTTCTGATAATAAACCACTTTTGACATCTTTCCAAACCGATATTCCAAAAGGGCCAGGTGTGTGGTGAATGTATTCTAATTTACTCAATAATAACTATGACGAAATATCAAATTTAATTTCTTTTTCACTTGAACAGGCTAATGTTACTAATATTCAAACTAAATGGACGATTATGAAGGGAAGGGTCAAAAACTATCTGCAGATAAAACAGAAAGCCACTGAAAGAGATCGCTTTTATAAAGCCAGGTACTGTGAAATTCGTTGACCACCGACATGTACAATTGTGAACAATTCAGGATATATTATGAATCAGAATTGCGCAAAATTCAAAACTACAGGCCCAGGATGAACTTGAATACATCAAAAATATCGAGCATGAGGTCGATGAGGGCAGCACTAAGGACATCAAAAACTACATAAAAAAGTCAATGGATAAGCTAAATATCGAACGCGTTCAATTAAGCAATAACAATTTTTCTGACAATCAAGAGGATATTATTAACACTTTCACCGATTTTTACAAGCATCTCTATAAAAAATCAGAGGCCAGCATTGAAAATGAGAGTTTAATTTATCCGAAAATTTCTATAGATGATTACAATCTTTTCAATCAAAGCATATCCATTGACGAAATTCATTTAGCAATAGAAAAACTAAAAAATTCTCCTGGAATAGATGGCCTTAATGCTGTCTTCTAAAAGACCTTCCGCTCGATCCACTTTTTACTATTAATTCAACCAATCTTAAAATCCGGCCAAATTTCTAATAGTATTTCCAATGCATTAATTAGATTATTACCAAAAAAGGGGAAAGATTTTGAACATCCAAAGTCCTGGCGACCTATCTCTCTATTAAATATGGATCTAAAATTTCTATCTCATATCCTTTATCGTAACCTTGGACCTTGGACAGAAATACATATATGCAACGCAAACTGGCTTTATAAAGGCGAGAAGGTCTTCATTAAACATTTCAACAATCCAATGCATTATTGACATATGTAGATTAAATAAGACTGATATGGGAATACTTAATATTGATTTTAATAAAGCATACGACTCAATTGAGCATGAATATTTTAGCTAGTAGCTCAAAGGTATATTTTTCTAGGATTCTGTTATATTAATAAAGTGAGGATATTTTTAAATTTCTCGTGTTGTAACTGCGACCTGTACTTCTTAAGTATTTTTGAGAAATGTAGGAAGACAAGCCCTCCCCATGGAGTCATGCTTGATCAACAATGTGTCTAAACCAACATTTATGTATGCTGTGGAAGCAGTTGACAGCTTTTAAAATTTATTGAATACCAAAGTTTAGTGAATGTTAGATTAAATGCATAATATTGGATTGGCCAATATGTTTAAGATTATTTGAAGAAAAATTGGAAAGGAAAATTTGCAAATATTTAACAAAAATGGCGAAACTTTTGGATCGATATGCAAATGAAATGTAAAAATTTGATATTAATTTGGAATTTTCCAACATTTTTACTAAGGTTGCACATATTAACCTAATAGCTACACTCCATTTTACTTCCTCATGGGGAAGCTGCAGTTCCAGAGTCCCTCCTTCAATCCGCCACTGAGGTGAAGTATTCCGCATATTATGGACAAGAATGTGTACCTTTTCTTCCACGAGATAAAACCCTCGGAGGAGTGGATCAAATGGAGAAAGTTTATCAAAGTCATAAAATAAAGAGGTAACGCAAGTACTTCAAAATGATTGTGATGTGTAAATTAGGACTATCAAAACTCACTTTCCAACTTTAATCCACTTTAATAAATAATGATTGTATGATAAATTTAACTTATTTTAACCTTGAAGTTCACAGTCTGAAATAATCCTAAGGACCTTGAAGGAATCCAAAGACTTTTGATTAAGAATTGCAAATAATGTAAATATTACTTTACCTTATCAAACAAAGGTATTCAATGGATATTTGATAAACTATAAATATGTGATAGAAAATATAAGGAAAAACGATATTAACTCACCTTCTTATGATTCAAGTTTTAGAAGTGCAATTGAACTTATTGATATTGTCCATCGTTGGTTTAGACTATTTTCCATTGAATTTGAAAAGGCATTGGATCCCTTTCACATTGAAGGCCCCCAAGAGAGCGTGGGATCCAAACTAATTGAGCTACAATGAAAATGATGAAAAAGTGAAACATTAATCAAAATCTATTTATGCAATTTTAGAAGATTTGAATAATACTTCTTTGATGCTTCTAATAATTCAAAATTCTTGAGTTTAACCTCGTCGGAGGCACAACATCAAATATTAAACTAAATTACCAGATTTCTATGAATATATTAATAAAAAAGCAATGCCATAGAATAGCCAAAATTGCTAGGATATTGATATCATAGTTTTAATATTATTTATGTGTACTCTTTTGAGTACATTGACTGTAAAATTACCAAATAATAAAAAAATGCAAAATTGGATAATATATTGTTACCTTACATTACTGCTATTTTTCATATTGTAATTCTTTAAGAAGGCATGCAACCACTTTTATACACCAAAACAGTTGAAAGAACTAAACTCATAATATTAACAGATAATAAAAATAAAATCAATTATAGGAATAAATGCGCCCTTTATAAGTGTTTCAGATAAGTTAAGCATAAAATAATATCACAAGATTTGTAGATCTTTGTTTTGTCTTATATAACTTTTTGCATAACACAGCATCAATGTACTCTTTTGAGTACACATATATTTTAACTTATTAGACTGCCACATGTTAGCAATTGAACATAGAAAGTTTATAATGTTTAATACAATGCCAATCACATTATATTTGCATAGGTATTTCTATATACTTGCAATATTAATGCTTGAAATTAATAATATCTTGATTGTTTGTCTTGAACATTTTCACATGACTTTTGTGCAATCAAAATTTTCTATAGAAAATGCTTAACATGTTGTAGCAAAGAATGCACTAAAATAGAATAACATACGTTTACTAAATTTAGTGGTAAAACTTATTGCGCACCAATACAATGATTTCTATTTATGTGATTAGCTATTTATCTTGTGTACTCAAAAGAGTACACTGCCGGCGACGGGGTTAAATATGAATTTAAAAAAGAAACGCATTTTCTAAAATTGCAAAAAAAATTTAGCAAAACAATTTCTTGATGTATGTTTAAAGAAGAAGATCAATCCTCAATTAATCAAAATCATTGACTCTGAAGAAAATTTTGAAATTTAGTACACAAATTCAACACAATTTTCCATTAAAAGATAATTCAAATTAATTTACTTCAGAGATTTAAAAAATTCAGTGGAATATTTAAGCTGATCTTTCATAACAGGTGCAATATCGTTCTCAATATTTATTCTAATTTTTGTGCTTCCACTTTTGATAAATTTGTAGACATTGTTAATTTTGACTAGAAAACTACCCGTGCTATGATGTATTAGACATTTAGCAAATTAATAAACTTTAAACTAGCCATATGTTGTGTTTTTAATGTTTTAGGAACGAAATAAGTAATAAATGTGATCATACATTGGTAAAATGATTTTGATTCACAATTTTAGCATATGACACTAATTAGCCAAATTTATATTATAAGCACAAGAGCGCATAGAATCACAACAAAATCGAGTCCATTATTGAAGTGTTATAAATTTGTTAATAATCACATGATACATTTAAAAAAGCATAGGAATTTTAAATCGAAGGAGTAATTATTTCAACTCGGTTTGTATTTAAGCTGTGCATTTGTATGGGAACACTTTTTAGTTCGGACGTAATTCTTCGCCGCACGCATTGACCATTTTAGATGTGTTAAAAGATTGTTTGCAGTGGCGTCACTGAGGAGATGCGAGTACATCGGGATCCCAAATTCCAAAGTAAATCTTAATCTCTAAAAATAGAAGTACAGCTCATTAGAAGCAATTTGAAACTGTAAAACATAAGGTAATAAGCATATATCAAAAAGTTGTGACTCCAAAATTGCAAATATACTCTTTAGTAAAATATTTTAAATAATTTCGGAGAGCTACTGAAGACTTAAAGCATAAAGTGGGGCACTATTATCGCACACAGTGACCCCACTGTTGGATTGTACTTTATGACTCTATGAACCTAAAACATCGCAAATTAAAATTAAGTTGGGGATGGATTGCTTTAGCAGAAACACTTTAGTCTGAGAACTAAAGAAGTAAACAAAGTGGCTGCCTGGTTACCTTTTAGTAAAACTAAGGCTGCCACAAAATGTGCAAATCTGGTCGCCTTTCAAAAAAATTAAAAGAAATGTTACATTACAATCAAATTCGATTATTTTGAACAATTCCATTATTCTCATATCAGTCCATGGCTCCATTTTTATTCAGATCCATAGAATTCTTGTGGATCGTTACATGATATTAACATGGATTAATATTGGCTAGTTGACGATGACGATTGGAACCCACGTGTAGACCCGTTCGAGGTGCATGAATATCTTAACCGTCTAAATCCACTCAATCCGGGAAGACGCTTTTCAAACACGTCTGTACAAATATGCTTCATTGTTTTTTGCTGACCCGATAGCGCACATCGTTAATTCAAGCCAATCAATGAGAAAATTTCCAACATGGAAACTGGGAATCGTAAGCGCGATACCCAAAACGTCGCCGGCTAATCTATCGAGTTTGAAACCCGTTACTCTCCTATTTGTTCCCGCCAAGCTT
Organism: Hofstenia miamia; assembly: GCA_900660155.1. Taxonomy (NCBI): domain Eukaryota; kingdom Metazoa; phylum Xenacoelomorpha; order Acoela; family Hofsteniidae; genus Hofstenia; species Hofstenia miamia. Next base: position 274,273 of record CABFPE010000575.1, read on the forward strand.
ATTGAAAAAATTGCACTAAGACATGTCAAAAACTATGCTTCTCTGATGATCAACAATTTGCATACAGAAACAAATCATCTACAAGCACAGCCTTAATCTCGCTCATGGACAAGGTAACACGTTGGCTAGATAAAAGGGAGATCCATGCAATCCTTGTACAGGCTTATGACTTTTCTAAAGCCTTTGACACCGGTTATCATAACATCCTGCTGGACAAACTATTAAGGGTTGGATAACCTACCGGTTTTATTAGATGGTTGGCATCTTACCTGACAAACCCATCTTTCCAAATAGAAACAGTGTTCTACGCACAAAACATTACGAGATAAACACCGGCGTTCCACAGGGATCCGTTATCGGGTCATGGCTATTTGAAAACTACATATCAGATTTACAACCACGTCAAAATGGAAATCACATATTCAAATATGCCGATGCCATTACCAGCATATCAGCCATTGATAGTAATGACGCATACATTTCGTCGGAATTTGAAAACATACAGAGATTGTCCAACGACAACCTCCTGCACTTAAAAGTTGCCAAATCAAAGCATATGCTGTTTGGCTCGACGATTTTAAGCGTAGCAAATGGTCTCTCAACCGTGGCATCTTCAAGCTGTTGGGTGTGGTGATAAAAAAAACCTCAAATGGAACGAACACGTTGAGTACGTTTCAGCAAAGGCATTTCAACGCTTGTTTGCACTGAGAACTCTAAAACCAATCTTGGCCTCTGCCACGCTGTATAAGGTGTAGACATTCTTGATCGTGACGCTGTTAGATTACGCCTGCCAACTTTTTCCGAGATTACCAAAATATCCGAACGACCGATTCCAGAGGCTCTGCAATCGGGCGCACAAAATAATTTGACATTCTGGTATAGATGTTATTAGCATTGAACATGGACGGTATTACCTTACAGCTAAAATGTTTAAAGCCGCACTGTCTCAAGATCACAATTTGAACTGCGTTATCCCAGCTTCACATTTGTCCCGGAGGGGAAGGCGTTTTCAACAGGATCATTTCAGAATTCTGTTACGACGCGATCATTTCATACTTTTTTCTGTCCGTTATAACAATTTATAAGATGGCACAGGTGGTCATCTTTCATCCCAATTTTAATTTTTGCCTTTTTATAAATATACGATTATCTATCTATCTAAGTAGCAAATCGGCGCAGACAAGTACTTAGCATAATAAAATTTATAACAAAATGAGTAGGGTTCCAATACCGCAGTATTTTCGATAGTAAAATATTTATAAAAATATGAATTGTAAGTCTTTGTACAATAACATTGTTTACTTTTAAGAGCGATATGCTTTGAATTAGCATGTGAGCACATTCGTAAGAAATGAACAATAGTTTACTAGCAGTGGGTTTGTTAATCGCTGCGCATTGTTTTGGATAAAGCGACAAATATCGAAGCCAAACTCCAACTATCCCTAATTTTGATTATTAAATTACTTTAGAGACTCACCACATATCTTTACATGCAAACAAATTTGTTGGGATTCCTATGAACGCAAATAACCACATAAGGCCAAAACGAATGGCCTCCGCACAAAGCTTCTTTTGAAATACGGGAGTGCAAAAACAGCTATAATTGTTAGACAATATGTCGGCATTGGCCATTAAACACATATTAAACTGAAACAACTTCACTAAATGCAATTGACAGAAATGAATATGATAAAGGAAAATTAGCTATACAATAGTTTGACATTCAAGAGGAAAAACATTACAGAAATATTTATTATAAATTATATGACATATTCAACTTTTTTATGCTTAAAGCACATGTGCGGCATTTCATCAGAACCATTGGGACAATCATTGCGGTGATCGCACATTCTTTCAACGGGAACGCAGAACGTTTTATCGGTGCATAAGAACATCTGATCATTGCATTTAGGGTTGACACCAGTTCCGAGGAAGGGAACATGGCAAGATGTTTCGTCCGTATTATCCGAACAATCGGATTTCCCATTGCAAGTTTGCCAGACAGGAATGCATTGGTGAGTTCGGGAGCATGAAAATTCCTCAGAGTTGCATGAGTAAATGATTTTGGAAGGAGGTTTCACGGTGCAGTGATCTTCGTCGTCACCATTATTGCAATGAATCAAGCCATCACATACCTAAATATAACTTAATTCAAGAAAAAAAATTTCTGAATACCAAGTCCCAAGGAATGCAGAAAGATTTATCGCTACAAACATATCCTTTGCACATCTCAGGCGGACAGAAAGATTCGTCAGTATAGTCTCCACAGTCATTTGCCATATCGCATACCTTCGATTCAGGAATGCAGACGTTGTTTCTACATTTATATTCTTTCAGCATGCAATCCCTATATGCCGATTTGCAAAGAGCTGCAGATTCATCTGAATTATCACCGCAGTGATCCACACGATCACATGTCAGGTCACCATCAATGCATTTACCGTTATCACACACAAATTTGTCCAATGTGCATTTGGGAAGTGTAGGACAGAAGACTTCATCTGATCCATCAGTGCAGTGGTTGATGCCGTCACAATAAAGATCGCCATCAATACAATACCCATTACGACATTTGAAATCAGTCAACCCGCAAGTCTCAGTAGGAGGCTTCACAGCAGGACGCTTACAAAATTTACCTAAGTGAAACATTAACTTATGACATAACTAAATGTATATACCTTCGTCAGAACGGTCACCACAGTTATCAATGCCATTACAAACTAAGCTATGGTGCAAGCAACTTCCATCTCTACAAACGAATTCGAACAACGAACATTCAGCAGCAGCGGTGGTTGTGATAGGCGGCGGGCAAAACAGGCCTTCATCAGATCTATCAGCACAATCAGGTCGACCATCACAAACGTACTCTTCGGGAACACATTTTCCACTGTCTGTACAAACAAACTCATTCATTTCGCATCTTGGTGCAGGAGTAGTTGGAGGTTCAGTAGCACAGAAGATACCTTCATCTGAAGCATCGGCGCAATCAATTATTTGGTCACAAACTTTCTCAACGGCAATGCATTTCTTGTCTCTACATACAAACTCCTCTTCTGTACAAATCTCTTCCATTCGTGGAGGCTGCTCAATGGGAGTGCAAAAACTGCGTTCATCAGATCCATCAGTACAATCTCGATGACCATCGCAAACTTTCGTATGATGTATACAATCACCGTTTACGCAGGCATATTCATCTTTATCACAGACGCGCTTTGTAGTAGCTGGCAGCGTAGTTGTTGGGCAATTCCATTCATCATCAGCAATGATTGGACAATCTCTTACACCATCGCATACAGCTCGTTTGTGAATGCAACTACCATCTTCCTTACACATGTAATCAGTCGCAGCGCACAGACGTGATGGTGTAGTCGTTGAAGGAGGTTCAGTGGGTGGACCACATTGGGCTTCATCACTCCAATCTCCACATTCATTCAAACCATTGCATTCACAGGTTTCCGCCACACAACGTCCTAAATATTACATAAAATTACTATTTGATTATTTTATACCATTATCGCAAGCAAATTGATCCGAAGCACAGTTGGGCTGTCTAGGAGGCAGCATTGGACACGAATTTGGTTTTTCGTCAGAACCATCTGCACAATCTTCAGTACCATCACAGAGCCACTTCCTGGAAATACATTTAGCACCTAGCTTGCAAAGAAACTCGTCGTCATTGCACATTGGAACATTGTTGCAGAATTTTTCATCAGTTAAATCACCACAGTCATTTCTCCCATTACAAAGGAAAAGAACACCAATGCATCCGCCATTATCGCACTGAAACTGACCTTTGCATGCAGGCAAAGACCACCGTTTGCTTATATCAGGTGCATCTTGGAGGTTGAGGGAATCTATAAAATCTTGGTTAGCACAAAATAATTTTAAAAAATTTACTCACAAATTTGGTTACACAACAGTAATACTACAATGTTGTATAGCATTTTGTTTGATAATATAGCCATTCTGCCATCCTTATATTCGCATTAATTGACAACAAAACTGGTTGAATTTAAAACAATCAGTAAATATTTCCAAACATTCATTACTATCCTGGTGCATTTGACGATCATTTTGCAAAGTAATCATGTTTGAATTTACAACAATAAATGCTTGTTGAGACGGGTTGGTCGATTGTCGGTCAGAGTTTGAACTAAATATTTTTTCATTACATGAATTGAATACAAAACCAACAACACTACACTGGAACAAATCTCAATTGACAACACTAATTTCAAATTTAATCTTCAATATTCATTCTGTTTTATTGTGGGGAATATTCTGTATTTTGAATCCTTGCTGCCTAGCCTAAAAGATACAGAATCATTTTTTCAAATACCCTCTTTCCTATTACCAGGAAGAGGAACTATAGGCACTTGCTTTCATGCCTCTAAATCGTCTAATTAACGTTTTCCACGTCTAAATGATCCACTTTAACACAACACTTACCAACATTCTGATTGGTGAAATGATACGTCAATTTTATTCCGGTTGTGCATTTCATAAAGTTTATTGAATGATTATTTCACAATGCCTAAGGATACTATTTTTAATGCTTCTAAATTTGCACTTACAGAGCTAAAATGTCTGAACATTTTACACAAGGAATAAAATTTCTATACTGTTATGTGAAACGTGTGGAACTGGTTTCAAAAATTAACTGCGTGACAACCCACAAAATCCGCAACACACTAAAGGAATGTTGACCTAAAGAAAAAAAGGTAGAGTATTTAAGTGCCCGTCAAAAACCGCATAGAGGACGACTTCAACATGAAACTTGTAGCATAGTGGGGAAACAAGAGGCTCTCGACCCTATCCATGTAAATATACATGTGTATCACATATAATTGCCCGCCTAAAAGGATAATTGCAAAGCCTATAAATGACAAATCAGATCAAAAAAAATTTGTAGATATTGATGAATGGAATCCTATTTCACTAAGACTTGGAAATATATGGTAATTGATTTTTCAAAATTTCCAAGGAAGTCAAAATTTTACAAGAAAAGAACTGTGATTGAAGAAAACTACTCTTACAATCTTTACAATTATTAGTACTTTGGTTCCGTTTTTCTCAATTCAAAATGTTTTCCCCCAAATTTGCCCAATGCTTCCCACTTTAGACCCCTCGACTTGCAACGCCCCATCTTGCCCAATGGGTCAACCCTCTCCACTTCCATATCTAATAGAAATTAAAGTAACACCTGCTAAATATATAGTAGCTCTTGTTTGACTTAAGGTGTGTTCCCACTATCGACTTTTATCATCTGTCAAGAAATCGGTGATAAAAGTCGATAGTGTGAACACTCTATCTGCTTTTTATCGGCTGATAAAAGTCGATAGTCTGAACGCTCCATCCGATTTTTTGGCAAAACAGCCAAATTACTGTCATCTGATAATTTATCAGCTGATAAAAGTCGATAGTCTGAACGGTACTAAAACTAGTCGAATAGCTACTTGAAACTAATTGCTTACTTCTCAAGTAGGGAACAGACTTCCAAAACGTAAATTATTGTCGTTGAAATATTTCAACTTCAAAATATGTAAACATTGTTTACATTCCAAGACAAACCAATCCATAAACAGATGTTGTTGTTTTTCTTACTGTCAATCAAAAGATGATAATTTATCATCTGATAAAAAATCGATAGTCTGAACGCTCTTCCAACTCCGCNAATTTTGTGCGTGTACAGAACTTAAAGATGCGTTTTAAGGCTTAATGTACATTTATAGTGACTAAAGCACTCGTTTACATGGGCTGTTTATGAACTATAAATAATCGAATTCAAAGAATTTTAAGCAATTTAGATCTTCAACTTTTTGTAATGCTTATTTCATTATCTCACAGGCCTTTGTTTGCAGTGTCAGCACTCTAAGATGTTGTTATATCTACTCATGTGTGAGACGACTTTCTTACCAGTGCAAATTAGATGACTTTCGTAGAAATCTTTATTTGCATATGCATTGTGAGGAATTATCTAGTAGCCTGTTATTTCGACCACCACGCCCTAGGCAAAAGCTATGTCAGTGATTTTGAATTGACAAAGATGGTTTATGACGAGAAAACTGATTTCGTTTACCTTGGTGGCGTCAATAATATTATTCAATTTAAAGCAAAGGATTTTACAAACATTAATGCTGTTGCTACTGGACCAGTTTTGGATGCTCCTGACTATTTACCAGGACTTCAGGATTATGATAAATCTAAGTTGAAATCTAAAGATAATCAGTATGTTTTTAGAAATTTTTTTTAACTTTCTACTTGAAATATTAGTGATTTTTTTTAAAACCAAATTGTTTTTTATGTAATATCTAACATTTTAGATGTGAATTTTTAGAAATGCAACATACCTTAAAAAAATAAAAATTCATTATATATATACATAATTATATATATATATATATATGCTCCTTGTTCACCTATGATGCTTGGTAATGCCTACGGAAAATATTTATCTGCTTTGCAAAGTCCTTTTACAATATCTGCGATGGTTTCCCCAAATAAATTTTAAAGCTTATAACTCATGAACCAATAAAGTTATTAAAAGCCTGATAAACCAAAAGATAGAGAATTGTCTCCTTTTTCTTTTTCGACTTAAACTCGCGACCTGGCTCTGTCCCATCAATGGAGTTACAACCTCTGACTTTGCGCACCTGAGCTGGATTAACACAACTTTTCGTCAGAAAACAAAATATTTTAGGGTAGTTGTAGTTCCCATAGGCATAGTCCGCCTCATTATCTGAACGATAGATATGGAATGAATTTGAATATATTTAAAAAATCGAATTTCTCATTGAAAACAATTCTTATTTCCAATTTCTTCATGCACAAGAAAAAGTTTTAGCACAAATATCCATCATTGCATAAGTGGGTCCAACTCCATAGATGTGTCCTTGCAACAGGCTTTCAATATTTCTTAACAGGCTTGGATAAATTTCTAAAAAATGTGGACAAATCGCTCTGGTGTTTAAAAGTACCACTACTAATAATTGGGATAAATATTTAAAGACTATCTGAAACGCTTTATTATTGTTATGTTATTTTGTTTCTAAAAACATCTCAAGGTGTTTTTAAAATATAATTAGCACTTACGGTGTGTGCCTACTCATCTCGCATTCAAATAGGCTTTTGTGATAGTAAAAAATGGAATTTAAATTCTAGTTCTATTTCTATAGTTCTCTTTTGCAACCCTTAGACCCCATTTTGGGGAAGTGAAGGCCATCAATATTGCCTAATAGTTTGTTGAACGCAGATCTCGTGAGCTCCTGTGAGTAAAATTATGATGCAGAAAATTATGACTCGCAAATTGTGATAAAGGTGAATTTTTTGATACAGATCTGGTGTTATAAAAATAATAAAATGTTCTTGCATATTCGGATCCCAGATTTCAGCAGCATATTCTAGAATGGTTCGGTATAATGTTAGGTATGCAATGAGCTTTACCTGGAGTTGCGATTTGAACAATACATATTTCATCATCTCTAGATTTTGATATGAATTTAATGTGATATTATTTATATGCAAATCCCATTGGAAATCATTGCTAATAGTGACACCTAAGTATTTAAAATGATTTTTCCACTTCAATGCTGTCTTGCATAAAGTATAGTTAGCATTATTACTTTGACTATTGACATAAAGTGATGTTAAGTGACAATTATCTTCGTTAACTACCATTTGGCTTGTATTCTATTTCACAAATGTATTTATGAGAGAGATAGAAAATTTATTTGCACTCGCAATCCATGGATTGAATAATAGTGCATACATAATAAATATTTAGAAAATAAAGTTAAATGTACAAAATTTGTAAAGCTAGTTAAAAACTTTTCGGACAAAGCATTTCACATAAAAGATTGAGATATTTTTTGATAACTTGCTGAAACCCCTATATCAGATGTCCTGAGTGCAGGTCTGCTGCAACTGTTTCTACCAATGATAACCTATTTATACAACGCACACCTAATTTGGTATGCCTGCCTTGTAAGTACTGACTATTACCACGTTTTTCTTACTTTCGATTTGGGGAATCATAGATAAAAGATGGTTGGTTCAAGCTGCTTTGTCAACCTACAATTTAAGAAAGTATTTCA
>CABFPE010000575.1:295828-306016 GCA_900660155.1 Hofstenia miamia
CGATTCCACTTTTTAAACAGGTATGTAAATGTGGAAAATTAATACATGTAAGGTAATGTAATACATGTAATTATGTGGGAAAGTAAAACTAAAAAAATGTATGTTAATTTGGGAAATTAAAAAATGTAAGTTAATGTGGGAAAGTAAAACTAAAAAAATGTATGTTAATGTTGGAAACTAAAAAATGTAAGGTACTAAAAAGTGTAACGGACTTCGACCCACCTCTCGACCAATCAGAAAAAAGTGGGATGAAATACGAGTCTCTTTATACTACTCTTGATTCCTCTGTGTTATTAAAAATTGCAAAAACGTTGTCTATATATCGCATGAACATTTGAGGATTAGTTGCATTTGTATTATTGAAGTTACTTTCAATCATGTCCTTGGCAAATGCCGCAATCCTAAGTCCTAATGCAGAACCATTGCTATTCCGTCAACTTGCCAATACAAAATAAAAGGTATGTTAAGACAACATATGTTTAGCAATTTATATATGTATATATAATATATATATATATATATATATATATATATATATATACACAATACAATACATATTAACAATAGAGCTGAGNCTCTGTGTTATTAAAAATTGCAAAAACGTTGTCTATATATCGCATGAACATTTGAGGATTAGTTGCATTTGTATTATTGAAGTTACTTTCAATCATGTCCTTGGCAAATGCCGCAATCCTAAGTCCTAATGCAGAACCATTGCTATTCCGTCAACTTGCCAATACAAAATAAAAGGTATGTTAAGACAACATATGTTTAGCAATTTATATATGTATATATAATATATATATATATATATATATATATATATATATACACAATACAATACATATTAACAATAGAGCTGAGTTTCATATTTAACCAGTTTCGATTTACTAAGTCAACTTCAGATACAAATTTGGTTAGTTTACTAAATTCACAGCAACTATAGTAAATATTTAATAAAAATAAATAACTATACAATTAAAAATTTGTCGAATTTCGAGGATTAATTAAATATCTTCTAAATCAGCATTGATCATAAATCATGAATCAGACAGTAATTCGATACATCAGGTAGTTGGAAATCTTGAAAATTTTATCTAAGAAGGCATCGATGGACAAATGCACAAGCATGTTAATCTGTGTTTTGAAGATTTTCGGTGTATATAACACAATATGCAATAAATTGTCCATTATTGATGTCACCGCAATAATCATTTTGTACGGGACGGTAACCATGTGATTCCTTTATTGCAAAAACATTTAATTAAGGTTCAGATATGTACACCAGAGTAATCTTTGCCGGTTCAGAAACAAATACTCAACTGAATTGGTGTGTGGGCTAGTATTGCTCTGGCAGTTGCGCGAGCAAGAACGATGCTTATTCGCAAAAAGAATATATTTATATTTAATAAAGAATTACTGCTTTTTTTAAATGTTCAATAATTTTGACTTTTCTGCATGGTTAATTATTATAGTTTCTCCCATTTCGGAATTAAGTGTTCTCATAATTATATTAAAATCTTCTGTTCTTGGTTGGTTGATATATACAAATAAACTTCTGATCTTAGGTGTCCCGAAAAATGTTGATTAATTTTAGTCATAAAATGTTCGTAATTACGCTTCTCTAATATCAGAATATTCGCATTTTTCACAATCATATTTATAAACACTGGAGGAAACTAGACCTTTTAGAGGGCATTTTTTTCGAAAAAATACCCTGTGTGATTAAGCAGGTTAATATTTGTTTAATCCCTGATTTTTTAAGTGTTTTATTAATATTCGACGTGTTTGATTTAATTCACTTAATGTTTGAATCAATGAATGGTAGTTTCTTATAAATAGATTTTATGACATATTTTACTTCATGTTCTTGATTGTGAGTTGATGTTGAAGTGATTACTTTATCAATGTACTTTTTAATAATGATTTTTTTGCAATGATTTTGTATTTGTTTTAATTACGTATAATATATATATATATATATATATATATATATATATTCGCGATAAGTATTATCGTAAATTGGTTTTGGCCAATACTTAGAGCGAAAGTTTCCATTTCCACTTATACTTAGCGCGAATTTTGGGTTTGGCGAAACAAGCCACATATCAGTTTATAAAAGTGTTTAATGATGCAATTTAGGGTATTATATGTATGTCTAAAAAAATTTCGAAATTTTTTACACACTTTGAAAAAAATAAAAGATATTTATATAGTATACTTAGCACGAGCATGAAATAATATGTAATGAAATATTTTATACTTAGCGCGAATATAAATATTAAAAATGCCTAGCGAAAATAAAAATATGAGCTTTAAATGCTTAACGAAAATATAAATATGAGTTTTAAATACTTAACGAAAAAATATATATATATATATATATATATATATATATAACTAACTCCTTGATTTCGACTAGAATATAAACATAAACCGCACTATGGAAAGATTTGAGATTATATCTTTTTTCCAAATCAAATAATCTGAAGTGTTTTAAGGCGAATTACTTCCACTAATTTTTCAAAGTGGCTATAAATAGGTTGGTAAGATGTATTGTTCTTTTAGATTTTTAATTTGAACGCGTTTACCTTTATTGTTTTGCCTGCTATACATTTTTACGCTAAGCAAATAAATTAATTTAAAATTATTTCACCTCTCTAATTACTAACAAGTGCTTACAAAGGGAATAGTATCAGTTGAAATTCTCTCCTTTTCTATTGGCTCACATTCTATTCAAAACAACATCCCCATTGTGGAGAATTTCTCATTTTCAGAAATGGCGTTCTCTGACGTATACGAACTAAAGGAAAAGATTGGACAGGGTGCCTTCAGCAAGGTTCACCGATGCATCAGTCGCATTGATGCTAAGGAATATGCTGCAAAGATCATATATACGGATAAACTGTCAATACGTCAGCGGGAAAAATTAGACCGAGAGGCGAGAATATGCCGAATGCTATCGCATCATGCAATTGTGCGGCTGCATCACGCTGCTCAGGAGAACAAAAATTATTATATGGTGTTTGATTTAATTCAAGGTGGGGAACTCTTTGATGATATTGTTGCTAGAGAGTCTTACTGTGAGCAAGATGCAAGTCGTTGTATTCAACAAATTGTAGGTTAGTTGTTTTTACTCATTCAATATTTTATGTGAAAATATCTCTACCAATAATAGCAATAATTAACAGAACGTAATAAACGCAAATTGACGTAGTCAAAAATTGTTCTACTGGAACAAAATAATTCTATCAACTATAAATTTCATCGTAAATTGAAAAAATTGATTTTATTTTTAACTATGAATTAATGGTATAGTAATATTTAAAATTGAATAACCTCTTACAAGTGGAATTTACCTTTTATGAAATATCCAAGTCTACAAATAACTGTAAAATAAGTAGATTTCAGGGAAAAATACTAATATTGATTTTCAGCTAAACACGGAAAATCAATCTTTAATTAATTAAAGATTTTTATTGTACACATGAAACATTATATGCATATATATTTATATATATATATATATATATATATATTTACTAAATTTTATCAATTGTTACAAATGCTCTTCTTTACTTTTGTAGTCTATGTCAGTGTAATCTACTATTTTTTATCACATTTAAATTTTCAAAACCATTTGGATGTATATATTTGCATTACTTGCTTGTATGATGTTGATTGTCCTCATTCTACTATAAAACATTAAGAGTAAAATATAAGCCTACTTATTCTTTTAGATTGTGTTGGTTCAGTATTTTGTTACTGTAAATTTAGTTGCGCACATCTTATGTATATTTCGCTGATGCTTAATGTTTTGTCGATGGCAATTGATATTTTAAAGAAATCAGCCTTTTCGATATTTATCTCGTTAGTAGTTTTTCCACACATTCACTAACATAAGAGTTACAGCATATTTATTGCTCAAAGTCTACAAACTAACACATTACAAAAATATTTACAAAAATCTTTACATATGCATTATTAATTAAAGAGCAGTTTACAAATAATTCGGCCATGAACTTTATTATCTTTGCCCAAAAATTTTTGTTTGTTCAATTAAATTTGTTTGATTTTTTCTTGAAGTTTTAATAATTTCTTTCACATTTTATATCGATACTTATTTCATTTCATAAGATTGAACATCTGAAGGAAAATACACCTTGACGATTATTGATACTAAAAAGTGTTTTACTCCTTTTATTGATTTTGATGTAATTATTAGGGAAACTTAATGAACTTAATTCATGAATAAATTTATGATGCTGAAAATGTAACTTGGGGCCAACATATTATATGATGATCTCAATTGCGTAATAGACTCACGCTTTTCAATATAATTAAGCGTTCTCATTGCCCAGTTAATATATTTTGATAGTAAGGAATGTTATATTTTGAACAAGAAATGAGCAATATATAAATTGATTCAGCACAAATGAATTAATTAGTTCTACATGAAACATGTTTCCCACATGACGCCAATTGTACAAATATTTAACTACAGATGCCACCTTTCAATTTTTGGGAAAAAATTATCTAATTTTAAATCATTGTCTACTAATACATCAAGGCAATTTAGACATGTGCTTTGAATAATTTCAGTATCACAAACAAAAATGTTAATATTTTCAGTAAACCTTCTTTGTTCTTTAGATAAAAATAGATAGATTGAGTTTTGTCAGAATTATTACGATTGAAATATGTTACGAGATTTTCAATATCTTTTGCCCGATGTCTGGTTACTTCAAAGGGAATTTTTGCTTTTTGTAATATGCTAGCATTATTTGCGTATTGGTAAATAATTTCGATTTCCAATGATTTTGAAATATCATTTACGCATAAGCAAATAAAATGCAGTTCCTTGGAGTAAGCATAGATTTGTAACAGTATATTCTGAAAAAATTAATTTTTACTAATTTTTTGCGAGTATTTTTCGTTTTTCTTCATATAATTACAAAATAAAAAACGAAAAATAGTTACAAAATTGTAGGAAACAAGTGGAATATTAGCTAGTAACGGGCTGAGAAATAGCCTATTGGATTCTTTTTATTAAGATTTCGATATAATATTTATGCAATATTTTACAATCGAATCGTGCTCTTCCAGTTACCACCCAAAATGGGTCTATATAATACTTTTATTACATTGGAATTTATGTTTTGGTGGTATAACCAAATAATCGTTATAATTGAGGTCGTTATGCTGTATAACAACTTGCATAAACTAAAATCGGTACCAGTTTTCACGTTTGCAGTTTAAGGTTACACGTGAAACGTCATCTAAGTAAAATATATAAAGGTCGGCAAATGTTGAGGAACTAAATATCACAATTTATGCCGGGGCTAAAGCCGGATCAAAACTTTCTAAGGTGTGTGTGACAATATCAAGTATATTTCATATTTTTACGACATAGTTCAAACATTGAATGTATTTCGTATCCAAATCACCTAACAATTACTTATTCATTCAATTACGGCATTTTATTGATAAGACTTCCATTTGAATAAGGAATATCGGCAAGAAATTATTGATTATACATGATGAATTCAATTTTAATTTTGAAAAACACGTCTACTGGATAATTCCATTAGGATTTCTAATATTAATTTTAATCCATTTATTACGACCATTATTATAATGCATTTTTACGTCTCTTTTATGTAAATTCTCACAACGCATTCAGAGTTTCAAATGGGTTGGGCTAGTAGAATGGGCTTGAACCGGAAAATTCGTGTGAGCTTGACATTATTCATTTCGCATTTTCATTTGGCCTTAAGAAGTGGTGGCATGCACAAAGGAAAATTAGGGGCAGCTGTATTAACCCTTAACTGAATAAAGAATATAATGTTGAAAGTAAACGAATTTTTTTTTGCTAACTGACATTGCCGAGAATTTGTCCAGAATTGGTCAAATTTACATGAGCATGCTACAGAAATAATTCAAATATTCTGATATTTATGGAAAATTGGCCGCAAGCCCAGCCGTCTATCGCGCTCCACCATTGAGTTTCCGCCATCGGTTTTCATTGTCACATGGATTTGTGTAGAAAATAATTCAGTTATTCTGTAGTCTATTAATGAAAATAATATTGTCTTTTAATTTATTTGGGCCTGGCCTTGAGCAAAAAAATAGAAAACTGTGTTAAGTATAGCGCTTCAACCCATTTAAAAGATGAGCATTCTGTAATTACTAAATGAAAAATGATGGATTGTTTAGGCAACACTTAGGCATGCCTGAAATATTGTGTATCGCGGCAACTCAAACTAAGTTGAAATTTACACAACAGATTTGAAATAGTAACAGATGACTTTCATAAATCTGCAATATTATTACTTACAAATTTAAGAAATCTGCATAATCACGTGACAAATACATATCAAAATTATTTCTATTACTCTATGTACACAAAATATTTGAGATACTTACAAAAGCCATTTGGTAGCAATTGCCAACTTTGTTGCTATATGACAAAATTATGCAAACCAGTGAAACACCTTTTTCATTAAAAGAATATATCATTCCATGGCTTTGTTGTCATATGGAAATAGTAGTCAGAAGAGGGTTAAGCTTAGTGAGGTTAACACAGCACTGACGCATGATAATGCATGCAAATTCTTCTCTAATGGTTCAAAGAATGCATTAAACAAATGCATTAGAGCCATTTTACCGAACTATATTGATGTTGGAATTTTAGGCATAGCATTCAAAATAACATGTAGGAAACTAGGCAAATTTTTTTAATGGAGAATGTGTCAATTTTTGAGGAAATTGAGTGATCAATAAGCAGTAAAGTCTCAAAGGTCAAAAATTCACTTTATTCCCTAAGATTTTAATTTTTTGCGGAACATTATAATTTTTAGCCCGTAAAAAATCAATTTTGAAGCTTAAAGAAGTTGACATTTTTCCTGGAAAACGCCACTAGTAGCATGTATTTCAAACATTTTTAGCCTGAATTGGTGCATTAGTCACATTAATTTCAGTTACATCCTCAGCAATGGACATTTAAATAAATGAACTTACAAAGATGCATTGCAATCCAACGAAAATCAAAGTTGTATAAATTTCCTAATGGAAATGTCTAGAAGTACAGTTTGGAGATCAAGTGCTGTTCTAAACTATTTTTAATATAAAATTCTGTCAGGAGTAAGTAAATTTAAGGCGTATCTTAATGCTTTTTCATTGTTCAGTTATTTATGCTTGACTAATGGATTTTATACTAAACTCAAATGCTAAATTATTTTTGTGCAAGCTTTAGCAAAGAGAACTTTCTCACTAAATGCAGCATTCATTTTAATGTTTTACGTGATGTTTTAAATTGAATTTCGTGTAAATATAGATTGTAATTTAATGAATTACAGATGTAATGCATTTGAGGAGCTATTTGTTAGTTCCATTTTTCCATTAAAAACCATTATTCTAATAAAAGCCCATATTCATAAATGTGATTTATCCAATCTTCATTCCTATTAGATGCATATCAACGAAAGTAGGCTCAACTGTGTATTTTGCACCACACCAAAATAAGAATATTTTTATTCAATCATACCAACTAAAATACATTTAAGAACAAATTCTTATAGATAACTTATATTTAAGAAAAGTATGATGAAGAACTCATTTAATAATTTTTGTATTGACTTATGGAATGAATTACCACCTCAATCTAAAGAAGAAAAATTAATTAAAGAAATGTAAAAATTTATTTGAAGCCAAGAAAAATCAACTATTTAAATTATCAAAGAACTCAATCAATCCCAACAACCAAGCTTAGTCATTGAACCAGAATAAACTATTTTTAAAATCCTAATAAGTGCTTATCACTTTATTTGTATAGTGATTATATATAGAGGATTTTAAAAATTAATATTATTATTATTATTAATTTTGAATTTAGGTGTATCTGGTTTAGCCTAGTTAATCTTAGTAATTAATAAAATCAATTTTTACAATCTACGTATAGCTAAAGTGTTTTTGAATATTGTAATAGAATTCTAGCAAATTTCATGACATTTTTGAAATACTGTGATTTTGAGTTTGTAAGTGGCAATGTTTTGTGTTGCCTTGGTTGTATTGCAGGAATTGAAATAAGCAGTGTTGCTATTAGAATTAGAAAGTAGTATATAAATATTGGTATCATACATTTTCTGAAAAATTGGGAAACCTAGGCTTTGTCTCGACTCTAATCATCCGCCAAATTAACAGTAGGACTTGCGGAGGCTCAAATCCAGACTGAAGCTAACGAAATTATGCCAAGCTCGAGACTTACCTATTAATTTTTGAGGGCTTAGCTCCAACCATAGCTTCTTTTGCTTTTTCATTATTAACAGAAGTTCCACAATTCTTACAAAATATGCAATAGTTAGTCAACTATTGTGCTAAACAATCATTTTGGCCAACACAGTGCCTTAACCACTTCACTTAAGAACCAAATTAATTACTGTGGTGCTACTCTTAGAGATCTAAAAATATTCATTACATGGCTTCTTTGAAATTTTAGCAGAATTTGAGCTCTGGCTCGCCTTGATAGGTAAAATGTTGAGGTCGTAGGGCCTTATTATCAGCTGATAGAAATCGTAAGTTTGAACACTTCATCTACTTATCAACTGTTAAATATTGCCTGATTTCTGTTAGGCATTTCTGATGAAACTAATTTTTTGTTCCATTGCAATATAAAATTTGTGGCGTACTTCAATTAGTCAACAGTTTCGCAAAACTTCCATTTTTGAAACTGAAATAGTTCAACTTTAAATTCAAATAATTGTTGGTTACAGATTGTATTTCTTAGTGCTGTCAATCAAAATCAAAATGGATATTTTGTAAATTGATCCCAGATAATCTGGCATCTGTGAAAAAATTGCTAATCTGAATACAATTCCAACTTTGACCAAAATCTACTGAAAAAAATTGATAAATATGAAAAAAAATAATTCCATCGTCAACAAATAGTAGCTGATAAGCATTAATGGGCTGAACTACGTTTAATTAGGCTTCTCTTTGGGATACAGAATCTTAAGCTATTGACAAAAATTACCCTTATTCCCCTGTTTAACATGTTGTTTATTGGAAGATCCTGCACACATCATATTGATGATATTAAATTTAAGATTAAAATTACTGGAATTTTCAGAATAATTTTTAAGATACGTTACTATTTCTAGTCCTTTCTAGAACCACTTGCAAAGCAGAATGGCTGCAGTTTTGATGAAGATTTGATAACAAAGGCATTCAATTTTATATTATTATAATTTACGTTGATTGGCTATAAACATTTGTTCTCCAGAAATGCATTTTCAATTTGCAAATAGATACAACAGGTTACAAGAACTGGAACATTATCAGTATGAGATTGGATGTTTAAGCTGCTGCATTTTTTGTTTGATATTGAATGTCAAAGTTGCTGCAAAAATATAAATTGAGCAAATTTAATTTTCAAAAAGTGTGAAACCAAAAACAGTACTGAGAAATAACTTTGTCTTCTTAAATAAAGAAACTTTTTACTTTACTAATATAACAGATGCTAATTGGATTTTGTACAGTAGAGCGAGCTACTTAGAATAGACAAGGCTATACTTTTAACGAAAAACATTAAATTATCCATTACAGGGAAATTTTTTGTTTAAATTATATGTAAATTAGAATTGAAAGACATTTAAAATTGAAAGTTTGTTTTGCTTTGCTTCTACAATGCATTTGCTTGTTCAAAGCCTTGAAGTAGTCGTTGCACCCTGTTTTTCTTAAAAAGTTGTATCGCTATGCTTTTTCGTTAAAGGTAATTGTTGACTATATTATATAACTTTTAGTGCTAAAACTCTTCTAAGATGTTATGCAGTTGATATATTATTGTGAACTACATCTGGTGTAGTGTGTGAGTGAAATTTTGGTTTGTGGGAATTCATGCGGCCAGCTTCAATAATGATTGCATTGTTAAAATGCCAAACTTATTTTTTGAATAGTAAAAGTTGCTTTGTTTAACCAAAATAACCATTGAGAAAGAAATGGGTTGATATTAATTTTAACTGTCATAGCATAGGCCAAATTTGGGATACGATTTTTAAGAATTTATTTAATTTTTGCGAAATTTTCTGAAATAATTATTTTTTGGGAATTTTTTAAAATTTCATGCATTTTATGCATTTTTTAAAACATATAAATACATACATACATATTTATATATATATATATATATAT
>CABFPE010000575.1:315053-334615 GCA_900660155.1 Hofstenia miamia
TCCCCCCCCCCCCCCATTGATCGACCAAGTCACGTACCGGCAAACCTACAAATGCTCGTAAAAGTCAGCAATTTTGAAACGTAATTGTATGAGGAAACATTCCATTATTTTGATGTGGTTGTAGGTGTGCCAATAACACTCCCGTATTAAAAGGGAGATCTCCCGCTTTTCAAGGTTTCTACAAATCTCCTGCTATAGAATATCCCCATGTCCGCTTTCAGTTTCTTTCTTGCTTAAAAAAATTGTTAAAAGCAAATTTTGCAATATTTTTAATGTTGATTTTTAAATATTGATTTAACATTAAATACATTTGATTAATCATTGCATCAATGAAAACAAAAAAATTTGAGGAATCCTGAAAATAATATATATTTTACAAACTTCCTGGCAATTTATGTTCTCGTTTTTAATCACTTTATTAAACTATAACTTGAGGGATATATTGTTTATCGACATGTGCAGACCTCTAGACTAGCGAAAAAACACGACATTTACGCCGAAGATTACAAGCGTTCGAACAGGGCTTGAATTCTAATCCCAGACCAACCCGGCCCTGGCCGATTGTTTTGATGTAATATCAAAAAGTTCCTAAGGGATATTGTGAATTTTGCTTTTTTCTTAAAAATTAATGACTAGTTCCAACCTATCCAAATTTTCAAGCAATTTTCTCAAGTGATTCAAACAATTGGAAATCCTTAGCTGATAGCTGTTGACAAATCTGTTGGTAAATGTGCTGTCCTTTATGGTTAAGGTTTGTAATGAAAATTATTTCTAGAGTATATTAAAGTATTATATTTTAGTGCAACATGTGATTTTTTTAAAAAATATTTAGATTTTCTACATTCCTAACACTAAAATTACAATGCAGTTAAAGTTATTGATCGATCTTTAATTGTTTGTGAGTTATGAGAATTAACATGTTTTTAAAAGAACCACAAAAAATTGTAAAAAATTGCCTGGTTCTTTGGGTTAGATTATAATTAAAATATTGGAAGTACATTATAATTCAAATTTCTTGTGTGTTCTTTTTAAAAAATCACTTTTTTAAGTTCAATCCAGTTTGGCCTTCATTTCTCAAGCCAGGGGCCCACCCAGCCAGCCCGGGCCAAACCCATTAAAAGTTCAACCCGGTTCCAATTAGAACTACTGTGTAAAAATATTAGTATTATAAAGTCAATATAAGACGACATTATATATACAATGTTTTACTAAAGTAAATGCAACATGTAATTATATAATTATATACAATACCTTGAAACGTGTTAAGCATGTTAAAAGTTTTGTGCTTAATATCTTATATCTTGAGAATATATATCTATGATGGTGCAACCAGACCTAACTGTGAAATAATTTTCAGAATTTGGTATAATAAAAAGTTAAGAGAACAAAGTTGTTTGCATACAATTTATTTGCAAACCTACTTATTTTTGCACGCACTTTCTAGTTGTTCTTGATACTATTTAAAATTTAGCGTGAATGAACAAATTTGCTTAAGGTCACAATGATCAAGTCTAAAGCATCAAAGCAAAACTTATCAAAAAAGACAAAGTTTTGAAGTTTAAGACATTGACTTATTAAAGGTTTAACTCTCGGTTGGTAACAAGTTGTGCTACGTGATGCCACATTTTAGCTTCCAACCAGTAAATTCTCTTTATATACATTCAATCAAATTATTCCTTTAAAAGCGGAAGAACTTAAACCTGAATGTCACCCTGAAGCGTTCTTTACTTTGGATCTTGCATTGAATTTTCCCTCACTCTAAATTTAGACAGAACTCTCGGGATTTAAATTCAATTCTGTCCATGGATGAACTGCTACAATTTTGGTAAATCCTTTCCTCTTTGAGGAAGCATTAGAAAATTCATCTGAATTTAGGAATTTTGAAACATGTTTGGCTACTACCATCTTTTGAAAATTTCTAAGTAAATCTACATGTATCATTAATGTTTAAAATGCTTTATAAACAACATGTGTACGACTTTTCAATTCTTTCTTGTAGCGTGTTCAAAGAATGACATCATTTCAAATTGACTTTTAGAAACAAATGCATTTTTCAGAATAAATGAAAATTTTACAAGTGCTTATAGAAATTAAAAACGCTAACCTAACTGACTTTTCTTATTTTGTCATTCGATTTCTAATGTTGAGTTAGGCTGGCGAATTTTGATTTGATTATTTATGCATTAGTTTTTATCCTGTCCTCAATAGCACACCTGTACATATATATATATATATATATATATATATATAAATGTAAATAGTTAATACTTTGATAGTGATTGAAAATNCCTGTACATATATATATATATATATATATATATATATAAGTCAGTTGAAAAAACCATCAGTCGTACATATGTTTTACTGATATATGCAGGAGTAACCGAGCAATTTTTAATATTTTTTGCTTAAGCATTATTTTAGCATAGTTATACTGGGCAAGTATTGTTTTCAATAAAAACTGAAAAATACTAACAAAAAATAGGGTTTATGGAAAACGGTAAGTTACTTTTTAAGTCAATAACTGACGAATATATATGGCCCTAGAAAACTAGCTTTGAAAGACTACCTGATTTTTTGTGTGCGTGACTAGGGCTGGTTAAGATTCACACCTACAAACCCAGTTCAAAATCTATTCAATAATTTTTGAGGTTATACAAATTTCGGTAAACTAGACATATTGCGATTTGTACTAGTTGTTGCATGTGTACTGACATTAATGCAATTAAATAAACAGGATTGTTTAGAAGTTGTCAAAATTGGCGGAAATTATGTATAGGCAATTTGTAATTAAATGTATTTTAGTATTAATAATTGATATAATTAGGTTTTAACATTCTATGTTACACTTATTGAGGTTAGAGTTAGGGTTACAGCTAAGGTATGTATCACCGCAATAACTTTTTTTGCATTCATAATAATTCTTAAGCTAGCTAAATAACATATTCTTACAAGATACTCTGTGACAGAAAATTTCAGCCCGCGATGATGGATTTTATAGTATTTTTAAACTTTTCTAAACCTAGCTGTACAAAATTCATATCCATAATGGCCTTTTAAATATTGCAACACGTTTCCTAGCCCTCTAAGCAATGTATCAATATCGTAAGGAAAAGCATTCACATATATTTGTATAGTTTACTGTCCTTAGCATACACGTATATCTTGTAGCTTTCCTCCAATGCTAACTCAAAACCAATTCAAAATTTCCTAGGTCTAATTAAATTCAAACTCTAAATTGCAAAAAAAATCAATGCAAACACAATGAGTCCACTTGCAACTCAGTTGTAATTTAGTTGCTTTTAAAAAAACATTAAACACTATTGTATCAGATAAGATATTACATCAAAAACCTTAGTTATAACCACCGTTGTAATAACCAAATCTTATATTATATATAATAAATAATTAAAGGCAACTGAAGCAGAATGTAAAGTAAAATTACAGCAAGATGTAGTATGACTACTATTCTTATGAACATCTGTCCACTAAAATATGTAAGATCTTTCTCTGGATCAAACATTAATTACTGAAATTCGGCAAGTTTTTTTAAAAGAATGTGCCATTTTCAATGTTAATGATTAATTTGCATGTGAAGTTGGTAACAGTCATGTGATTGCAACTGTCAATGTCTAAATGAACAAAATTTACTACGATTTGCATAATGAATTCCTTCATTTATTACACTCTGTGAAAAATATCACGTGAGAATTTAAAAACAAATATTTTGTTTACAACTAGAAGATTTGACTCAACTATGATTATGCAAATCTGTGTATATTGTTTTGTGTATAGCTAAGATGGATGCCTCAAAATACAGTTGAAGTAGAACGGTAATTGAGTGAAATTGCAAACGCAAAGTAAAGTGTCAAGCGGTAATTTCAGGACTTTGATATATAGGAGCTTTCAAATATATGCGTCTTCCCAAATTTATCAAAGATGTCATCTCCAATTTTGAAATTTAGAATGAGATTGCTTCTTAAAATAGTACACGCTCAGTGAATACATTGTGTCGCAAATATTTAAGACAACTATTTTATTTCCAACGACATTGTGAATGATTAAACACAAACAAAATTTTGTTAAATCTTCCAAAACACTGTTCTTTGTTAAGATTACATTTCTCTCTTACTTATAAACAGTGTTGGAACCGTGTCGTGCCATGCCCATTTTTCCAGAAAATCTCGTGCCCTTGCAGTGCTTGTGCCTACATTAAAATACACATCAAATATATTTGGTATTTTGATTTTCTAAATCTATTAATTTGAATATTATAATTATCGAAAATTTTGCTTCTAGAACAATTTGTTAAAGTATTGAAAATATTTGCCGCTAAAAACATTTCATTCATCGACGCTTAATCTAAGATGCCTTTTAAATTCAAAGAAAATTTATATATTTTGGTGCCGTATCGAACACGCGCTTAATTTTTTTCAAATTTCGTGCAGTTCGTGCTCGTGCGTCGTGCCCCACTGCCGTCTTTCGTGCCGTGCTAGTACCGAAAAATCAAGGCACAGTTCCAACCGTACCTATAAAAAACTGCAAGATCTTTTTAAAATAAACTAAAATATAATTTAAAATGAAAATGTAAATCATTATTTCAATTTAATGTGTCAAAGGTTGTTACAGTTTGTATCACATAGATCTAGTCCAGTGAATGTGAAAATATGTCGAAGAATCAATTTTTGTATTTATGGTGATCATGTGATATATATATATATAGATATATATATATATAAGAACTCTCAGATTTCATTTAAAATTTAATATCAAGTATTTAGGTAGCTCTTAAGTTCTTAATGAATTGACAAAACTAAATTAATTGCTGCGGAAATAAGAGTAAAAAATTTATGTTACATAGTTAATACACGAAGACATTTTGCTAATTTATCATTGCCCGAAATATCAGGGCGAGTTGAACCATCATGGTCTGTTTTCAAGAACAGTGTGAACGTTAATGGTAATTTCCACACAGAAAAACGCAAGATTATATATTGAAGCTATATGTAAAAATTCTGGGTATAAAAAATTTTCCAAGAAGACAAATTCTGTTAACTGAAATCATGGGAGCATGCAGAATTTGCAGTGTTACGAGTCATCGAGATAAGTAATTTATTTCGTCTTAAAGCTTCAAAAAAATTCAAAATATTGCACAAATAAACCCTTAGCCTCTAAATCGACTCACTATTTTTTAATGGAAAATATGGGCTTAGTAAATATCTACCCAACAAACTATATATAACTGCATATATTGTAAGTTCTGATATACTTTAAGCACCAAGAATTTAATTTTTTGACATTTAGTTGGAAATGATAATCTAATTGATAAAGGTTTTCCAAGTCATTAGAATGTAAACACACGTCTGCCTAGGGGTTAAAATGTATTTTTCATCAGTTTTAATGTTCTTAATTTTTCCCAAGTATCGAAATTTTAACTGAAAAAAGACAAGTTTTAGATGTTTTTTTCAACGAGTTCTGTATTTTTCAAAGTTTATCAGATATCATCCATGACAACAACATCAAGAAATGACAGAGAGAAACTTTTGAGGATATTTTTATAAGACATTGTGAAAATACTAAACTTTTTACTCTTAGTTGGCTTTTGTATATATTATACACACGATTAATATATTTTTAATTGCATATTTATCTAAATATGGCCATTTTGAGATATGAGAACCCGTCCTGTTAACATGTGGCAATGGATTCAAAATATTTTTATAAATTTAATGAATATGGTAATGAAAAGACTAAGGAAAAATATAATAACTAATCTTCATAATATTGCATGACTTTTTGCAGAAGTGCAATTAAGAATATAACTACATCCTTAAGATATTTGCTAATGTGTCTGATGAGCCAAAATTAGATGCGATCCAGTTCACGTGGGCCACCTGGTGGGCCATCTCGATGTGTGAACCACGATTCTTACAGAATCATGAAAAGTAAAATATTTGAAAGATTCTAACCTATGTTATCATTCAGCTTGCATTAAGATGTTATAGAATGTTCTGGACATGTTTGCTTTGCCATACCAACCAATGAAACGAATTTTAAAAAAAACTTACTAATTCGTAACAGTGTGAGCAAATACATTGAATTTTATATAAATTATTCTTATAAAGTTGAAAAATAACATTTAAATGTTGGAAATTTTACATTAGTATCATATACTTTTCTAAACTTCAATTTAGAATCTTCAATTTCATTGTTTAGATTAGAAATATCTATCATACCCAGACTTGTCAACGAGCCGAGCGAAGCGGAGCTTGACTACAGTATTTGATATACGACGAGCCCAAAACGAGCCTATTTTAGGCAAAGCAAGTTTATAGTTTTGCTTGTTAATTTGATTATGGAGATTTTTCTTATTTTTTGCATTCAGTATGCCTTTCCTATAATCTTATTTAAGAATTGTTTATTAAATAATAGGAAGAGCTATGTAAAAAAATTTTTGAGCACAATATTTTTAAAAAAATAAGGAGCTAAAACGAGCTTTATTCAAAGATTTTATGTGGCTAGCCGAGCCGAGCCGAACTTACACAAAATTTAAACGAGCCGAGCTTGGAAATCTCGTTGACAAGCCTGACCATACCACACTTTGACTGAGCAAAGTGACAAATGAAAGCAAAATTTTTGACAAGTATTATAATAATGGGACTAAAATGGCGTAGTTGGCATTAATTTAAATGGGCCACACCGAATTTGGTCCGGGCTTGGGCCTAGTTTTTCGGCCCATGTCAATCTCCGAGTACCATAATTAAATATAAAATTTGGTTAGCACTGATACTGTAAATATTTACTAATATGCATATACTCATTTAAGCTTAAATTTCACATCGACATAAAAGAGTCTAGGAAAAAGTAAGCGCTTTCAACAATTAACGTAACAAGTGTACATTATATAATGATATGGATTTCCATTGAAAGGGAGTTAAAAGAGCGTCTCCTTCTCTATTGTTTTCCAAGATAGCAGTCAGCGGTTTTCTAAGCACTTTGTACAATGCTCTATTCATCCGAATGAATCATCGATTGAATTATATTTTAAGTTTTTGAACTGTAAAAAAAAGCAATTACTGACACGATTATTCTCTCCTATAGTTTTTTAAAAGTTTGCATTTGGCACAAGCTGATTAAATAACAGTCACTAGGTTTTTATTTATTGGGGTCTATAAACTACTTCAACACAAAATT
Source organism: Hofstenia miamia (assembly GCA_900660155.1). NCBI lineage: Eukaryota > Metazoa > Xenacoelomorpha > Acoela > Hofsteniidae > Hofstenia > Hofstenia miamia. The sequence continues at coordinate 322,248 of CABFPE010000575.1, forward strand.
ATAAAGACTACAGACGAAATAATTTGAAATTTTATTGGCGGTTGAAAGAAAACGCATCTGATGTGAATTTATTTTATATGCGCTCTGTAAATTTGGCCGTACTAAATCAAATTATTTAATGTTGATTAAACGTTCTAGTAAAAAATATTTTTTAATTAACCAGTCGATTAATAGTTCTGATAACTAATCGCTTTAGCGAAGCGTAATCAATGTCGAATTTCAATAACTTAAAGATTTTTGCGCAATTATTTAATTAGTTTAGTTTTCACCCATGGACCTCTTTTGCTTTTAGTTTTTTAGCTGGAACCCCCACTAAAAAATTATTAATAAAATAGTAAAAGAATTGTAACTATTAAAGACAAAATAAATGTTTATGCTCTATTTTGAAGGAAAACTAAACCAAAATGTCGTTGTTTTTTACTTCTACTTAATTGCTACCCAAAAAATTGAACAATTGTGTGAATATTTTTACTTTTAGTATTTTAATGTAGTCCAAATTTCTGTAGAAATTCCATTTTCAAAAATGAAAATCTTCGGAAGTAGAATTGTCCTATGGACCACGAAAATGTCAACATGGTTCTCTAATTCGCTATTTTTTGTATGTGGACTTCTTGTAAATTTACATGGACTTGTAAGGCCCATATAAACCCCTTTCTTTAAAGGCTGTAATGTTCCATTTTTGCAATAGAGTCGAAGTTTGTAGAGGTCGACTTGTTTGGATAATTGATCCGAAGTGCAGAAATCGATGAGTATTTTATTTTGAGAGTATGTATTTTTAAAATTTAAAATAGCAAAAGGATGTGAGAAAAAACATGGAAAGCTAATAAAAATTTTGCACAGCATAGAAAAGTTGATTTTGAATGTGTTGATATTCAACTTCTGTAATTGTAGAGTTAGCGAAACGCGGATTGGTCAAAATTCATGCATGTCCATTTTGCATATTATTGTTAAGTGAAGCAATTCAAATAGGGCTACCATAGTGATGAGTGTAGACCATGCTTATGTGATCCTATGATCATTTCATTAGGCTTCATTTCAAGTTAAATCTTAAATTGTCAGTGATGTACATTTGTTAAACTCAAATTTATTAATTATATATGTATCTAAGCGTCTAATTCAAAAAAAAATATGGAGATCACTGTACTTTATATATACACATTTAGTCTCCTAAGAAATTGCCCGAAGTGAAAAAGATAAAAAATATTCCGGTCGCTTGGTTCTCTCTACAATTTTTTACTACATGAATCAACAGTCATTACTCAAAGTTTATGATATCTATCCTTAAGCTGGTTACTTAAGCAAATCTCAAACCATTTTTTGTGTGAAAAGCATTTAACCAAATAATCTGCTTCAAATTATGACCGACTTTACCAAAACTACCCTTTAAATTGAAAATTAAGATATTCCTAATCATTCAGTGGTTTCAATTGATTTTTTCTAAAAAATTGAGAAAACTGTTTGGCAAAATTGAATGTGGTTTTATTAAGCGTATGTTTTATATAATAACTCTTTGTTTAGTTTTACATCAATCTGCTGATTGTAAAGACAAAATTGATTTATACTATCTAAAGGTGCGTTCAGACGAGAACCTTTTGAACTACGTCAAAAAGATGCAAGCTGTTTGTGCGTCAATTTGAACGATGTGCGTTCAGACGAGCATCTTTTTGATGTATATTAATTTGAACGATGTGCGTTCAGACGAGCATCTTTTTGACGTATATCAAATGATATACATCAAAAGGTTCTCGTCTGAACGCACCTTAAGGAAACTGTATTCCAGATGTTTGAACACCTAGTATTTTTACAATTTATTTGCTGTTAGTATAGAGGATAAGTCTTCTTGAACAACTCTAAAACTTTAAATGAAGACATCTATTAATATAATTTGGCATTAATCATAAATATTAATACGAATAAAGGAGACAGCTTCTCGTTTCTTCTTTTTACCTGTCTTACTAAATTAATTATAATTCATAAAACCTGACTTGAAAGGGAAATAGTAATGAAGCAATGTTATTTTTATATTATAATTTTCTTGCTCTTGACAAAAAAAACTTAATGAAAATATTTTGACTGCTTACTTCTGCGCTTCAAGTGATTTATGATTGGATAGTATGCTGTTTTTTAGTAACCTATACCGGAATCGCAAAGTTTGCTTATTTTACAAAGCATTCATTTTTGGAGCATCAAATTAAGTCTATAAGTGGATCAATATTTTAGTTCACTTAAAACTGCATTGCAATACTAAAAAAAAACAATGGATGTGAGTGCTATTTTAAAAACCTACATGTTCAAAATGATAAAACTCCCAGTAAAATACTTCAAATATAATTAAACTGTATCATATTGGACTCATCGAAACTCTTTTTATCGAAGTCAATATAGAACTGATTTTGGAAATGATAAATATTTTTCTTTAAGTTGTGCATTATTTAAGATAGTACTTTACATTGTAATGAATACAACCACGGAACACAAAAATATAAATCAGTTATTTATTAAATCAGTTGTTTAGCGTGTAGTGAGTGATTAACATTGCATCGTATTAGTTTTATGAACTCCCATCTCTTGACTGTTCACAGTCCTATATTTTAGATGGCTGTGGCTGTGATACAACACACAAATTTTAAAATATTGACTAAAAGCTACACAGCGATTTTTATCGACACTTGTGTTCTCATTGTGTCTAGTGAAGTAATTTCCCATTCAAAAGATAAATTTTAGAAAAGTAATCTTGAAATATCGGCTGTGCCATTTTTGAATACCTATTGCTATTTTTGTAAACGTTAAAATGTCATGCATTCCAGAAATTTGCTTTGAATTCTTTGATCGATATATATATCACGACCTGAATGTTCGTATTTATATTTCTGGAACACTTCGATAAGAGACGAAGATCTATTTTTAAGTATTTATTCACAATCTTCATTTAAAGTGTGATATTTTCTGCGTTTTCAAAGCTCCCTTAAACTTAATCTTATTCAATACCAGAACAATTTTGCTAGACAATCTGACGTCATCACACTAAACGCACTAAAAATCAGCTAATTAATAAATAGGTATCCAATTAGTTGATTCTTGTCTCTACAATAGAACAAAACATTATCGAATTAAGACGCTACCAGACAACATATTCATTATTGCAAAGTGTAAAATTAAAGGTCTTCTAAAAATAATTAAGACATGTTTAATAATTTAGTTAATAACCGAATGGAAAGCTTCCGCATAATAAAGGAAAATCATCTTCATTAACAACTTGTACGGATAATTATTTACGTCACTCATTTCCTTTGCATAACAAATTCACCATTCATTAAAAAAGTAAAATTCGAAAACAAGCATATTCAAATAAAAATCGGAATAAGATGATAATTACTAGAAAAATTGTTCAGTTATTATATTAAAACTTTTTTTTTCAACTGTTGATTAGTGGGTGTGGGTTGCCCACACCCACATTATGTGATAATATTAGTAGTAACAGCCTGTTCTTTTCAATCAGTGTGACACAGACTTGTCAACGAGCCGAAATTTCTAAACTCGGCTATGCTCGGCTCGGATCGGTTCGTTTAAACTTTGAGTAAATTCGGCTCATCACATAAAATCTTTCAATATGGTTCGTTTCATATCTATATATATTCTTTAAAAATGTTGCGCTTTTAGAATTTTTTACATTTATTTAACAAACATTACTAAAATAAGATTATAAGAAAGGCATATTGAATGAAAAATATGAAAAATCTGCATAATCAAATTAACAAGCAGTCCTATAAATTTGCTTTACTTAAAAAAGCTCGTATTGGGCTCGTTGCATATCCAAATAATCTGCTCAAGCTCGACTCGGCTCGTTGACAAGTCTGGTGTGGAAATAACAGCATTCCTGAGCTTTTCGTTTCTATGTTTTTGTTCTCGTAAGTCTAATTTTTTCAGTGTTAGAATAAATTTCGTGTAACCATTTTGATACTAGCATTTATCACTATCTTTTGAAGAAAAGTAGTGATTGATCTATAGTTGGCTGCAAAAAAATGAGACTGAACACCTATTTTTTCACGCTTTGTGGAAACGTATTGAGACGTTTTAGAGGAAAACTATAAAAATAAAAGACAACGAGAATTTTGTGAACTTTAAAATGGTCACACAAAAAAGTTAATTAATTAAACTGGTACTTCGTAATTATTTGAAGACACTTACCAAACAAATTGTTTTGCTTTGCAAAGTTTCTACTTGATTTCTTCGGAATGGAAACGTTGGAACAGCTTGAAAACGCCTTTGCGACATCGCACATTTCTCGATCAACTTATTTTCGAAAGCTGAAAAAAATTCGACAAGGAGAATCTCTCAAAAGAAGAAAAGGAAGTGGACGCCCTCGAAAAATTATTGGAAAATTCATTCAGAAAACAGTCGCAATTGCTCTCAAAAATCCCTATATTTCTGGGAAAAAAATTGCAAACCTACTTCAAACTGAAGCCGACATCTCTGTGCATGAAACCACAGTTCAGAGAACACTGAAAAAAAGTGGAGTTACAAAAATTGGCAGAAAAAATCGACTTCTGATTACAAAAGAACATCAAGAAAAAAGATTAAATTTCGTGAAAGATTGGAAAGACTACACTTTTGAAGATGTTTGGATAACTGATGAGTGCGTATTTCAACTACACAGAAACAAAGTACAAGTGTGGTCGTCAAAGAAATGTCCAAGACCAACAAAAGCGGTTCCAAAGTTCGACCAAAAAATTATGGTTTGGGGAGCACTTTCCTATCGTGGGTTTTATTTGAAAATTTTAGACGGAAAAGCCACAATCGACAGTCAAAGATATTGCCAAATTATAGCTGAATTTATGCCTTATGCTGATGCTTTATATGATGATGGATGGATACTCCAACAGGACGGAGCAACCCCGCACACGTCAGCAAAGACAAAAAATTGGTTTTCTGAAAATAATATCCAGTTTTTGCAATGGCCACCAAGTTCTGCTGATCTTTCTCCAATCGAAAACGTGTGGCAGATATTGAAAAATGACGTTGAGAAGAAAAATCCGAAAAATATATCCGATTTAAAAGAAAAAATCCAAGAAAGTCAACACATTTTGACATCTGAAATGAAGTCCAATTTAATGAAATCAGTTTCAGTTCGTTTGAATGAAGTTATTTCTACAGGAGGAAAACAAATTAGACTTTGATGCTTTTTACTTATAGTCCTTTAATATATCTTTATAATCTTACCTTTCTTGAGTTGTTACGTTCAGTAGTTCAAAAGTAATATGCCTTTTTTCGAGTCTCATTTTTTTTGCAGCCAACTATAAAACAGGGTCTTCGAAAATATTAATTTTATTGTTTTGTCAATTGGAAAATATTTATCAATATTTGAATTTTCTCATACATATTTTTGGTTTAATATGTGGATCTTACTACTATCAACCAGAGTTGGAACTGGCCACCGGCCGGCCACATGCTAGCCTAGAATAACTATTCAGTCCGGTAAAAATATGCCGGTGTAAACCAGCCGAGTTTTTAGCGAAAAAATATTAAAATTGGTCAAGAACAAAATCAAGACAAAGACCAATAAATTAATTTTATAGGAAAAGTTTCAAGAAACATTTTGAAAAATGGAACAAAAATTTCACTTGCAGGTCGTAAAGCTGTTTTTTCGTAACGTGGTGTGTGCGAGTGTGTGTATATGTAAACCTCATTACATATAGATTGAGTTGGACCGACATTAATACTTCATTCTTTCATGAATCATTTCAGGGCAGCGGTCACTATTAGATAGTGCTTCCGTTGAATCATTAAGCGTATTAAAGGAGGCTTTTTCTATATATTTGGGCTTATAAAATTTTTTTAATATGCTATTCTGCGCCGTTTTCAATGTACTTTTTATCAGGTTATATGAGAATGCAAATTTACATTTTTATCGGTCCAAACCGGCCAGTACCGACCGGGCAGACGAAGTGATTCACCGGCCACAGACCGGGCCGGGCCTAATTATTTCCGTCCGGTTCCAACTATGCTATCAACTTACAAAATCTTAGAAGAAGATACAAGTACCAAAATTTATTTATTTCATCTATTTTTCTGCTAACATTTTCTCAATAGATTAGTGCCGATTTGTAACTTATAGTCATTTTATTAAATTATTAGCAATGCTAGCATTAAGAAAATGTGTCCGAAAACACTATTTTTAGAACTTTGCCATACAAGCAAGGGTTTAATGATAAATGAGTTATGGTGCACTATTTCACTCCATTAGGACAAATATAGTTTCAAATATTATGTAGACTAACCCTACTTTGTACCCAACAGCACTATGCTTAAAATTGCGTCTTGATCTTTTCATTTAATCATGCTGTTTCAAAAAGTTTTGAATTGTTTCACAATCTAGGTTTTCACCTCACTCAATTACTTGGATGTTCAGTTTAAATAAATTGAAACTTGGTGTATTAAATGCTGATAAAAATGGTTCCAAGCAGTCTACATCAGAGCACTGATAAATTCGAATCGTTTCTGCTCGTAACATCATTGACGTCGTTCACCAAAAATATTGACTGGACCAACTATATTTATCTTAATTGTTTTCAAAAATTATAATTTTGAGCTCTCACATCCATTGTGAGTGCAAGAAATACAAATTGTTAGTCCCTAACTGGCACTGCTTTTGCAATTCTGCATGATATTGTAGAAGTTTTGCACTGAATTTTTCTAATTTACATTTTGCAAGCCACAGAAATGAATTAACTATTCATAGAATTTCTAGACAATTTTGGCCGCAATACATATTTTAAAGCAAATCAAAAACCTTGCATTCGAACACAGCAACAAACCAACCCATCTTTTAGAAAGCTTAACCTGATCCCATCCCGGCCTTTTGTCCTTAACTAAAACGTGAATCAATAAGTCATTTCGTATTAAATTACAATACTTCATTATTCAACAACCATTTTTGTGCAAACTGCACAAATATTTTATACAAAAAAATTATATTAAGTCTAATAAAAGGAATATGAAGCGTTTTAGTGTAATCAGAAGAAAAATTTGTTTGTCATCAAAATTGCTAAATTATGGAATTAATTGAACTTCCGCTTTAAAACAAAATTCACCTTTAAAAAAAGTAGTAGGTCAAATCTTAACAATCTTTATTTGATATATTATATTGATTAATTGCATATTTATATTATCTATATTCATTACTGCACATAAAGTAAATTTTGCAATGTATTTGTATTGCAATATTATGCATCATTAGTTTTTAATGTTATTTGTTTTTTGTAAAAAAATTGCTTCAGCTTTTATATATATATATATATATATATATATACAAAAAACTGACAAAATACATTTCCTGTTGTTGCCTAAAAACATATTTTTCTTATATTTTTAGATTAATTGCTTTCCTATTTTTAGGTATAGATTTTTTAAATTTGGCACAAAAAGACAAATAAATTATTTTGGAACTGAATCATTTCAATTCACCGTCTAATTAACACAATAATTTGACAATAATATTTTGTAAATTTCATCTCAATGGAGAAAAATTTAAAAGTAAACTTATGGGTGCCTTGACAAATACTAAAAATAGAATCCATTAATAAAGTTTCTTGATAAAAACTGCTTTTAGGTAAATGTCACGTGTAAAGCATGTCATTTCACAGATAAGATAACCCCCCTTAGTTAACAAAATGAAATAATACAACTTCAAAACCAACTGAATACGCTACTATAATTTAGTTGATAGCTATACTATAAATTTTCCTTAAAAAGGAAATTTATGATAATTTAAAGCAATTTATAATTCTTTGTTTTTATTAATGTAATCAGTTATCTAATACGATTATTTACTAGTCAGTATTTACGTTTCCCATCTGTCAATTAACGTTTCTGACGTCCCGCCAAATATTTTCTGCGTGATTAGATCGCTGCAACAAAATATATGACGTTATTTTATAAATAAACGACGAATTTCTGCGGGTGTTCGATTCGTGATCAACTTAGTTCAAATTTTAGTTTCTAATAAACTGATTAAACAATGAAATGTAGCCATTGAATTCTATTTCCGTTTATTTTTATTATTTTTTCTTACAAAATTCGTGTTCGAAACCACGAAAAATCTAGCGGATAGTAATTATTTGAAAATTTTACACTGCCTAAAATTGTAATTAACCATTGGGTAAATCATTTTTATTGCGAACAAGCCCATCCACAAAATATATTAGTTTAACTTAAAGCCCAATTCAGGCTGACCCGGGAATTTAATGATTTTATTCGAAAGTATGGATAAATGTGTATTTTTTATTATAAACTAATTTGATGTGTCTAATCAATAGTAAGCTTCATTTGTTAATACCTAACTAAACCTCAAAATTTTTTAGATTTGATTCAATGTGTTATTAATAAATGCACGATGACGTGTCAATTACTTAAATTTTAAATTTTTTAGCGATAGGTACGAAAAAGTGAAATTACGCAAAAGTCCAAATTCAAAAAAAAATCCTGGTTTCCCTTGCTTTAATGTTAACATTGACATCGCTTGCTTGAAAGTTGAATTTTCACAATGCTATACAATAATTTTAATGCTGCAATTTCGATTCATTTAAGCATAATCTAACCAGATATACACTTACACCTTCTATATATATATATTTATATATATATATATATATATATATATAGATATAATATATATATAATATATAATAATATAAAATATAAGCAAAATAATCGTTTATTTTCAAAGAAAACAAAACACCTTGGTTTTGTTTCATTCGCTATCATATTCTTAAGTTTCAATTTCCATCAGGAGAAGTTCATTGTCTTGTCTTCTGTAAAAGAATTACCATAATCCTGCGGATCACAAATGCCGCACCTGCATCAATACTGTGAGGTTTTGCTCGGCCAAGATGGATGAATTTTGATGTCGTTATTGTCAGCAATCTCATGAAGTCTGCCCAGAATCTCATGGATGAGTCGCAGGTATAATTCCATGAAAAAATTATCCAACGCATCCTTTCTTTCCATTCATCTTCGGACACAGGCAAGGGCCAATCACTGAAGACGAAGTTAACCAGATGACACCATGTTCGTTCAATTGGCCATAAGTCATCCATCTTTGAAAAGGCAAACCATTCAATGATTCGAAATCCTTGAGTCAATTTCAATGAGTGTAGATTATCAATCTTGAGTCTTTACTCCACACGACAGGAAAGTTTGTTGACCGGTCCTACTAACTGCTTGCTAATTGTTGACCCTATCCAACCCGACCGGGATAATTGTTGACCCCAGCTGACTCGATCCGACTCACAGGTCGATGCATTTTCAACTGGTATGCTAGCCTGTGGATAGCGTGAAAATTGAAAATCTTCTTTCGATAAAATTTGAAAGGGTAGTTCAATTATCACAGATAATCTCCGGAATACATTTTTCATTTATTTAACATAATATTTTTCTTCTCTAAGATTTACCTTAGATTATGATTTGTCGTAATATCGATTTCAATTAGGTCACTTTTAGGTAAAGATTATCCAATTCAAATTTTTCATCCATTTGGTAAATAAATCTGATTTAATTCATATTGTGATTGTACATGCATAAACAAGATTAAACGTCTATATTTTAGGCAAATTGTATGCCTGTCTTGTGAACACTTACAAACAGACACGATGGAAGTTGTTTTTTAGCCATTTCCCTTACTTTTGCTGTATTATGTTACATGTAATTAACCAAACAATTTCATACAGCACTCAAACGGTTAAATTTCGTATTCTACTTGCGCGTTTTTCACAGACACTTGAAATTTTTTAACATCAATAAGGAGTTAAATTTGTCAGTAGATTTGCAAAAGATAAGAAAAGGTTTTTAGAAGCCATCGAGTATTGTCACCGCCGAAATGTAGTACATCGTGATTTGAAGCCTGAAAATCTACTCCTCGAATCTCAAAAAAAGAAAGATGTGAAACTAGCTGATTTTGGACTTGCCATTGAGGTGGTGGACAACAAAAAAGCTTGGTTCGGCTTTGCTGGTACATTTAATTGTTATTATACTTGCTTAAGGATCTTTTTTGATTGACATAAGATCGATTACATCGCATAATCAGCTTTAAATGCCGGCTATGACTCTAAGCTAAGCTGCATTTTTAAACAAATTGCTCCCGGGAATACCATTCCACTATTACTTAAATTCTATTTCAGTCAACGTTAAATCTTTTCTCCCAAGAGTCCTTTAAAAAGATTCCAATCAGCACGAGGGAAAAGCAGGAATTTCATATTCTAAATGTTTCTCCCATTTTTACTTCCTTATTAGAAATTAATATAGAACGCTATTATCTATGATAATGATTTGCTTTAGTCTTTGAAGACATACCAATATTACAGTATTCTTATAATTTTTAAATTTTTTGAAGCTAACTATTAAAATGCTGTTTTAGGAACTCCTGGTTATATGTCTCCTGAGCTTATTAAAAAAGAACCGTATGGGAAATCTGTAGATATCTGGGCTTGTGGGGTCATTCTGTACATTCTCCTTGTTGGGTATCCACCTTTTTGGAGTGAAGACCAACATGTTATGTTTACACAAATAAAGGTTTGTTTTTCTCGAGATTTATCTTTTTTAATTAGTCAGGATCAGGATTTCTGGGCGTAGTATACATACTATATTTACTTAATTTGCATTCTTGATCTGATTCGAAAATCATTTAATTTAATAAGATGCGCATTTCTTCCCTTCATATTTGCCCAAAATACTTTCAACCAATAAATTTTTCTGTATCTTACAAAAATCGAGCTTCCTGATTTTGCCAGTTTAATTCAATATTACAAAAACCTTGAAATTTGAACAAGGAATCTCATCTGAAAATTTAAAAACAAGCCTGTTTTCGAAAAACTATTTATAAAGCCAAAGATTTGTAATATAATATCAACAATATTCATAAAGATCCTAAATTGAAAATTTGTAAAAGAGGTTAATATGCTTACAAATGTTTCATGTACACAATAAAAAAAACTCTTTAAACGTTGAGGTTCATAGATAGTTAGGAATTCTCATTGATACGTGTCAACTTTGAATCTAACTTAAAAATTATAAAACTGCTGTTTCTAAATTAAAGAGAAAGGAAGTACATCTAGATGATGATTAATGATTAACTCTATTTAGCAAAATGACCAATCTTAATTTAACTTTTGTAGAGATCATGGGCTTTCGTTGCGTGATCGGAATTTATTATTTCGAACATTTTACGGGATAACTTGAAATTATGCCTGTTTTGGGATCATCTTAAAATCGCTGCGATTAAAATATTTTTGAGAATTTAGACAATTCAACTTCATAGGTTTTACTGAAAACACTTGAAAAGATTGCTTGTAATTTGTATTGATATTAGCCCTACGTATCCCTTCCATTTGCTTTATTTAACAAGTAACCGCCGTAGAGACTAAACGACGTTGACATTTCAATTTTTCAGATTTATTATATTTTGTTAATATTGATGTTAACATTGGCATGAAATTCAATTTTTTCACAAAATAAACGCCAACATGCTTTACAAATGCTTTTAGAATTTCATTCCTTACGCGTCGATTTACTTAAAATCGAAATAATAGAAAATTTTGTTTATATCTCCATTTGTCTAATTGTCTACAGCAAACCACGTTCAATTAATTTTAGAATTTTGTTTCTTTGAAGAACGTTTCATATTCTTAATTGCATTGCCCTTATATTATTAGTTTGCTTCGGGCCTTGAAAGAAACACTTTACACTTTCCCATTCTTAGAAGATTTATAGTTCAATAGGTCTGCTATACAATTCGATTTTGAAACTGTCAAGTATGTCAAATCAAAAATTTCTCCATATACAGTATATTGAATAATTCTATATAAAGTATTACTGGGGTGTACTAAAAGTCTACTTCATAGCATAGTATGTTCAGTAGAGTCAATACTGAGGGGTTAAAGCAGGAGGAAATGGGTCACTATTTTTATATTGTGAGCCGACCTGACCTGGCCCAATCAACGAATCATTACTAAAAGTATCAATATAACCATTACAAAATCAATTCAAACATTCAAATGCTTGACTTCTTAAATTTTCCTTTAATTCTGTTAGTTTTATACCATCCTAATGATTAGAAATGACCCCCTGAACCCACCCCTCTAAAAGGGACCCGCAACCTGACCCGTTTAAGTTTTTTTATCCGATCTGAGTATGATTCACCCGTTTCTCATTTTGGGGTGGGGACGTTAAGAACTCTAGTTTCTGAAAACCTATATCTTTGTATGAGATATCGTTCATTTTTAAGGAATTTTCATTTTACCGCTTTTTAAGTTTTTTTTGTGAAAATAATATTTGCACTATTATACTATATATATATATATATATATATATATATA
>CABFPE010000575.1:345766-387886 GCA_900660155.1 Hofstenia miamia
TATATATATATATATGTTTATATATATATATATATACAGACATGAGTTGATAATCCGCAAAGTTAATTTATACGTCTGTGGTTTACAAGCTTCATATTTTCGATAGAAAATTTAAAAAAACATTTGAAATTGATTGCCCTTTGAATTTATCAATATTTATGCATCGCTTATGTACATGTCTTGGGGTTGTGATTTGGCAGGATCACTTTTCATTCAAAAATCTACACAAATACTTTGGATCGTGATCAGTAATATTCAAAATGTCATGAATCGAATCTGTTAATATTCTTTCTTCTTAATCCTATTTAGGGTAAGGGGGCAAATTTTCCCCCTTCACAAATACTTGATTATAAAAAATTGAATGTTACTTGCATCAAATTTAGTTTACGCATTTTCAGAAAGTTCTGGGTCGATAAATTCCTCTAATTTATTAGATGGAGGTCCAATTTTGGATGATTTTGAATGCCTCCAATTGACCTTTATTTCGATTGTTATGACTTGTCACTGAGTGTGTACATGTTTATGATTATAAGAAGGATTAATGATAACTTTTTATGAAGTTTAATGCCTAGGCTTACCCCATGCAGTGTTGTGGACTCATTGGGTCACTAAAACCGAAAATATGTAGGGAAGCGGTAATTTTACTTTACCCCTAATCTTACGTATATATCATGTCCAAACTAAATAGGGTTAACAATGACCATAACATATTAATATTTAATCTTAAGAAAATATGTCTTGGATTTTGGAGTTTAATATTAATGCGAAATGATAAACAAACCAATATCCGGATGTCGGAAACAAAATATGTAACAAACTTTAAAATGCCATTTCAACTACTGCATAAAAAATCTTTCGCTTTCCTTTATGAATTATTGAACAACCTAAGATGAAGTCAAAGCCATCCTACCCCATATGTTGTTTTTGTATTAAAATATATTATGCTTCTTTAACTTCCAATTTGAAAATATTTAAAAAATGTTAAAATTGTAAATGTCTACAACCCTCTTAGTTGCAGTTTACCTGTTCTTCCTGTGAACTGTGTAAGAAAATTTAAATGTAAAATATTATGTCATTTAGTCGCCTGTGTGATCCCCACATGACGTCTATCGAACCAGCAACAATGGGTCACACACTAGAAGGTCTTGATTTCCAAAGATTCTACTTCGAGCATCAGGCATCCAGACGGAGAATCATCAATACTACCTTACTTAAGCCGCAGGTTCAAATGATTGGCAACGATGCTGCAATCATCAGTTACACAACCCTATCGCAGATACATGAGGGCTCAACATATCGCACAGAGCACAGTGCTGAATCTCGCGTTTGGCAACGAAAGGAAGGACAGTGGCAGCTTATTCATTTACACAGAAGTAAGATTAATAGTGACACGTCTTCTTAGCGATGACTCATTCGTAGTTCTATGAAATGCAAATTTTTGTAAACTGTATAAGAATTGTTAATGCTTCAATTGGTTTTCATTGCTTAGATAGCAAAGTTTGTTAAAAACTCAATGTGAGAGCTTATTGTAACTCAGGCGGTGCTCCTCTCTATATTTTTTATCAAAGCAATTTATCGACATTGAATAACGTAGATTGTTCAAATGAAACGCTTTGACTATTGGATGTTATAAATTTCTAAATATCTTATTGGCATCTGAGATTATTAGGGGCTTAACCAAAGCTTGTAGTACATGTTTACCCGAAAACACATTTGTAGTGTATGAACTATTTAATAGTTACTAATAATTCTATAAATATTAATTTTCTGAATTCCACATGACTTTTTTACTGGCAGAAATCTTTATTAGAAAATTGCAAACGCAGGATTGTCTGATATAGCAGTCTTAACAGCTATCAATCCTAAAGCATTCATTTGTGAAAGCTTTACCCCGAACAAGATATTTCCCTTAAAACTACAAACCGTTTTGTTCACATTCTCCTACAATTTTCGCCACTCCTATTATGAAATGGGAAGTCCTGGGACTTCGACACATCCATGGGTAAATGTATTTTTTTGTTATGGTTAAAATTTGTAGGAAAAAAATTTATTTGTAGTAGTACGTTAAAATATGGAATTTTTTAAGTGGAAAATCCGATTTTTAGAAAAGCATTCAAATTCATGCCATACCTATTCTTCAGATAACAAAGCGGCTAAGGTCCATGTCAGCAACAACACACTTCAACTACGTTGTGTTTTGTCAATATATCACCCAAGCCCCGTTCGGGTGCGCATTTCGGCAATTTAGCATCCTCTTGCCGTATTTACGAGGTGTGTTCAACAAGTAATGAGAAACATTAAATAGGATTTGATTAAAATGCTACGTTTTGATGAAATATACACATACATATTCTATAGAGTGATCAACTGGCAACATTCTACCTTAGCGGGTTTGAGAGGAACAGCGCGCTAAGTAGCACGCAGTGTGATCTCGTCTGCCAGCTAGTGTAAACGTGTCAAGATGCAGGCAAACATTGAGCAACGCTACGCTATCCAATTTTGTGTTAAACTGAAGAAATCCAAACAACAGACTTATGAAATGTTAAAGAAGGCCTATGGGGATCAAAGGATGAGTCAAGCAAATTTCTATCGATGGTTCAACAAATTGTCCTACCGAAATGAAAACGTTGAAGATCTGGAGCCCCCAAGAGTGCTTGCACACAGGAAACCATTGAAGAAGTCGAAAGATTAGTGATGCAAGAACGTAAAATATCTGTGAAGATGATATCTGAGGCTGTAGGTGTTAGTATTGGTCCTGCAGACAAAATTTTAACCAAAGATCTAAATCTTCACAGTCTGTGCCAAGTTCGTTCCAAAGATCCTCTCAGATGATCAAAGACAGTTTCGAGTGGATTGCTGCACCGACATTCTTGAAATGATAGAGACAGATTCACGTTTCCTGAACAAGATTGTAACTTGTGATGAGTTTGGGTGTTCACCTATGACCCTGAGAGCAAACGTCAGAGTGACCAGTTCAAGCACACAAACTCCCCCAGGCCCAAAAAAGCAATGAAGAGCACATCGCAACAGAAGGCGATGATCATTGCTTTCTTTGACTACCAGCGGGACTCATTCAGATCTAAAAATTGGACTGTAAGATGTTTATACCTAGCAGTAGAATATCAAATGCATTTCCATAGTTAATTTTTTGCAGCCAATATGACAAAATGATTATTTAAAGTTAGTTAAAATGCATTGGGTCGAGTTTTATTTGGGATTTATTTCAATTTAAAGAACACTAAAGTTTTTTCCAACAATTAAAATTTAATTGGACATTATTCAAAGTGTATGATGTGTTAAATTTATCAACCTTATCAAAATTTTAAGTGTATTTTTGCAACCAGAAAATAATTTTTCAATGCTTGTTAAAGTTTAATGGTATAATTAAAGTGGTAGTTGAAAATGGCAATTGACAGAAAATGGACATCATCCATCAATAAATTGAAACAAACATTAAAGTGTTTGATCATTTGTTTATTTAAAACGTAAGAGGAGAAAATACAAAGAAAAAACCATCCTGCCTCAATATGGTGATGCAAAGCCCAGACGAATTAATTGAATTCTATTTTACACATTTGGAAGGATGGAAATATTTCACGTTAAACAAAACTAAGGGGGATTGAATGTCAAAAACATATTATAAAGCCCTGGTACAAACAAATTGTGGTAATGGGATGGGTAGAATTTGACCCCAAAATCTATTAGTGGGAAGGGATGGATATGGGACAGAAAATACTTGTCCCGTCCCTTGAGATTGACGTATTACTACATTAAATATAAATTTTCAAAGCATTATCCTCCAATTATGTAAGCCAAATGGCAGTTATGATTGCTTAAGTTTAAATAATGCATAGGACACTACTGCAATTGAGTTCTTCTAATTGTTATACAAATAAATATTGATTTTCAACATCATCATTGGATATGGATGTATTAATAATGGCTCCCACTAAAATAGAATTTTATATTGGGTCAAAGTATATTAAACCCATTTCCAACCTTGAGTTCTAGGTTACTCATAAAAATCTTGCAGTTTGTTTTCGTGCCACCCATCTAATTTATAATGAGAGTTTTTGTAAATGTAATTTTGACATTGAGAACTTTACATTTTACCTTTAACTTCTGACCTTGATTGTTGCTGTTGTTGAGCAAAGAACAACCTGAAAAAATATGGTAAGGCAAGTGATTGTCATTAAACGAATATACGAACTAGAGTTTGTACCACCGGGACTCGAAAATTGCTTGGGATCAAATCCCGGGATTCGTAAGTTTTAAATCACTGGATTTTTGGACCTTACGTATTTAAGAAATATCCAAAATCTTATTATTAGTAATTTTACAGGTTGAAAGAACAGATTTTTGTGCGAGAAATCTGCAAAATTTAAACATTTTATAATCCATTAAATAATTTCAGGAATGGATGAATAAAATGGCGTCTTCAATTAATACACGCATAAGTTTGAGAAACAACTACATGGACNACAATACTGCCTTCTCTTATGCCCTTTCTTCACGATACTGAGAATGTTGTCGAGTTGTACAAGTCACCCTATTGAATGAAAAAGACCAGTACATCAATGCTCTGCAAACCCAGAAATTCTGAGAAATGCAAACATTGATTGCATCGATAACGGGCCGGCATTTCTTCTGATTTAAATCCCTGTGAAAATCTGAGGACTATCATCAAACAATGAGTAAAGCTAATATCCATGTTGAGAGATATCCATTGTGCGCTGCTCCTCTAATAAATCATTTGCCGATTGTCTTGTTTACTATGTAGAATGACATTGGTTTTTTTAATGTCTGCTGAAGTCATTTCCTGCATGTTGTTAAAGATGCTCGTGGTGGCATACTAACTACTGAAATCATTTTATCCTTATATTTACATATTTGTATACTTCAAGTTATACTGTACATCTTCTGTAAATAACTGCTTTTATAAGTATAATTCTGTAATAATTTTTTGATATATATATATATATATACATGTATATATATATATATATATCAAAAAATTATTACAGAATTATACTTATAAAAGCAGTTATTTACAGAAGATGTACAGTATAACTTGAAGTATACAAATATGTAAATATAAGGATAAAATGATTTCAGTAGTTAGTATGCCACCACGAGCATCTTTAACAACATGCAGGAAATGACTTCAGCAGACATTAAAAAAACCAATGTCATTCTACATAGTAAACAAGACAATCGGCAAATGATTTATTAGAGGAGCAGCGCACAATGGATATCTCTCAACATGGATATTAGCTTTACTCATTGTTTGATGATAGTCCTCAGATTTTCACAGGGATTTAAATCAGAAGAAATGCCGGCCCGTTATCGATGCAATCAATGTTTGCATTTCTCAGAATTTCTGGGTTTGCAGAGCATTGATGTACTGGTCTTTTTCATTCAATAGGGTGACTTGTACAACTCGACAACATTCTCAGTATCGTGAAGAAAGGGCATAAGAGAAGGCAGTATTGTATCTGAAATATTCTCCAGTTTCTTATCAACCATTTCCCTTGATGGTTAACAAACATTTTTCTGGCTGAGCATGGCAATGAATGGTGTGTAAACGACTGGTGGTCTCTGATATTCATGAACCTCAATCTAATTTAAGAAAGACCCCCATACTCGATCATTGTGATGATCTAGTATTTACATTAAGCAAACATAAATTCGTAACTACGATCAATACGAAGAAAATAATCCTCATCCCCATCAGTTAAAAATAGAACCATAGACGATTAAATATTTTTGCTTCTTCCTTAGGGGCTTTCGCATGACATGAAGTGGTATCTTCTTATTTGGCTACAAGTATCTATAAATTTATTATAATTTTTCATTTGGGGGCTGCTTAGTAAAAATTAATCAACTTAGCAATGCATTGAGTTTTTCCAAAAACATATGAACCATCAAAAACTATAGTTCTGCACCTGAAGATTTCCTTTAAGTTGATATTATTGAACACTATTGAGATTGTCTGACAATGTATATTTAAAATAATAGGTAAAATATTAACAAATTTTAAAAACGAAAGCATTTTTGAGGGTCCCTTTTTTCAATAATTTTGCGGAGCTTCACTAACTTGAACATAACTGATATACCCCCGTTAGAAAACTCCGTGTACGCCCATGTTGTAATCAAACACATGGGAAGACATTAATAGACTATACATTAAATAGAGCATATAGAATTTGAAGCACTTGTATTTGGTAATTTTTTTATCATAATTTAATTTTTCACGTGTCAGATCTGCGCACAAATCATAAACCGAAAAATTATGTTGTTTCAAAATCTTTAGGATAGCATTAATTACACATTTAACCCTTTTCGAGGTGAATTTTTTCTGAGGTCATTGCATGGTAGGTCAATTAACTTCGTAAGTTAAGAGGGACAAAACGAGCAAAATGCAACCCCTGAAATGCATTTTAATCAAATATACTTAAGGTATAATATAGTTAACTAACGAATGCATCAATTTCAACTTACAATTAAGCAGTTATGTATAGTATTTGGGGAAACAGCCCTTGCACAAACCAACACCACAGTGCTTTTATCATGTCGTAATCCGGGCCCCTTCATAGTCTTCAGAAAATGCCTCTGTACTGTGCGTGCATAAGGAGACCCCAGTCTTGGTCTTCAAACTCTTTTACGTGGCTCTCTGTAACCACCAATTAGTTGTTCAACAAGACGAATCCTAAACTAAAGAGGTGTCATCTTTTTAGAAAATGTTTTTAGGTCATTAGGGTCATTATTGAAACATATACAGCATGGCTCAGCGAGTTTGCATCAAGCCTGAAATTTCCGAATTTTTAATATATATATATATAGAAGGTAGTATGGACAGTACGTTTTACATCACGCATGTTATTGAAGGTCAAGTGACTCAACAAATGCTTGAATTGTTTCCAGATAGATCAGGTGTTTTCCAGCAGAACAATGTCCCATCTCATAACTCACGCAGAACCAAAGCTCGTCTTGATAAGCAAAACCTCAATCTCATGAATTGGTCTGCACCCAACAGAGAATTTGTGGAGCATTGTAAAACGGAGACTCAGAGATTCCAAAGCTCATTTTCGGAGCGAAAAAATATCTTCCTTTATAAAAATATGGAATTGAGATAAAGAAATTCAAGAAATGTGGAAACATTTGTTTGAAAGTATGCCAAGATGATTAGCTGCAGTGATCGCTAACCGTGGTGGACAGACGAACTATTAGACAGCTTAGAGTTTTTTTACTTGTTTTCCTAATCCGTACAATAAATTCTATGTTATCACGAGAAATCCTTGTTTTTATTTCGATTGATATGTATTAAAAATTTGTAAATTTCACGCTTGATATAAACTCGCTGAGCATGCTGTATATGCTTTAGTAACAGTTCTGCTAATAAGATGAAAAACAATCTTGCGCCAGCATTTAACAGTTCTAAATTCTGTAGCATATTAGCCAGTAACATAAATTTCCTTTGCTAGTGTCTGCACCATCAAATCAATGCTTGTGTATGTGTACTAATTGTCAACAACTAGGTGATGATTTCTTCCCGCATAATCACACAGAAATTTAGCACACACATCAAATGACTGACCAAATTGGTTTACCTGCATTCCAGATGTGTGGTACAAAGTTTTATAGATTTAACCAATTGTAGAATCAGCTAGGTTTTTTTTCTTATATAGTTTGCTAAAACATCTTTTTGTAAAATCAAGTATTGTTTCATCAATAGAAATGTCCCTATCAAAACTATATTTTTCTGCTCAAGAACCTCTAAGGTGTTTTAATATCTACGAAAATTTATACTAAGCATCATAATTTTGTGTCCCACTTTTCTCCTCAAAGGGCAGAATAAGCTAGAAAGTATTCAGTTTCATCACTTGTCTAAGTAATGGGATGCCTTGAGAATAACTTTTTTTTCCAATATTCTTCAATTTTGCGTTTTCTTATCAAACCTATATTTAGAATCAGTCCACAAAAGCGCGTAATTTTTCCTTTGTAATTGGTTCCCATAAATGCATTTTAGAATGTTCCTGTAGCATGCCAACTTTGCTTTACACCATGAAAAGTACTTGCTAGTTCCTGCTACAACAGGGTTCGATTATACCAGTGGCAACAAAAAACGATTAAAGTACTCCAGAGTTTGAATTACATATAGATGTGAATTTTGCTGAATTCATAACAAAGAAAAAATAATCAATGAATGTATGTATTCACTACTTGTATGAGTTAAGATGCTTACCAAATAATATCAAATTAATGGATGCATTCGTTTTTAATAATTTTCTTTATGGATAGGCATTTCTGAATGGCTTGAAGCTAGATCAAATTGAGCAATAAAACAGTATCTTTAATGGAGCAAAATGCACTTCACTGAATATCAATAGAAAAGAAACTGGCACGTACGCGATACGAATTAGGAATAGTTTAATAATATCAAAATGCGCGCCAACACATTAAGAAAAATTATATTTGAAGTATTCAAGCAATGTATTGAAAGATATGCTACAACTTACTCAGGTACAATTAAAAATGATTCTGCATTGAAGTTGTCAAATAAAATTTTTGCGCAAAAGATGTTTTCCCACGATTTAAAAATTGTATGCTTCACGCTAGTTGATCGAGTTATATTGTTTATTTTCTGTGGCTTACAGTAGTCACCGAAACTTCTGAGTCAATAATAATTTCGTATCCATATTTTCGAAATTATTCTAGTTTTCATATTAAAATGACCTTCAAAAAGAGATGCAACCGCGCCATGCCATCCCTAATATTTAGCCTTAGGCAACCGTGTCGTACCGTGCCGTGTTATGCCGTACCGTGTCCAATTTCTATAATAAGGGCTGATGCTCACAAATTTTTGAGAAGAACCTTGTTTTCATAAATTCTCAATTTAACTTATAGCTTGTATTTTGCGATGGATCTTGTAGTCTAGTAGAGACTTGTATAGAGTAAAAAATTTATTAATTACAGTGATACTAACAATATACAGATATTCAAAATTTGGATCCTCCAAAATTCATTTTATAAAGACTAGAAAGATTTTATTAAGCAATCAATGGATATAAACTTTTTATCAGTGCCTTGGACATGGGCTGGTAAGGACAATACTCTCTAATTTACCAGCACGGGAACAGCAATAAATAGAATAACACAATTTAGTGCAATCTTGTTATGTTAAATAATATGTTGTGTCCCAATTCCAACATTTTTCAATCTCTGAGGCAACATGAAATATTTTAATTTGATTTTTATGCATTCAAGAAAGTCTCTGTTGCATTTAAAAAAGTCCTTCAATATAAACTAGTTAAAAACACCCTTTATTTGATCCTCGAAAAAGTCTTTAGTTTTCACTTGGCATCTCGCTTCAAAATACAGTTATGCATTACTCATTTAGTTAATATGGTTGTTTGCATCTAAAGTTGAATGACTTATGTGTATTTGCAATAAATTTTGTATCACTTTTGTGGCGAATGTTAAGACATCATTCATTCGCAAATATAATTACTATTGAATTTATGAAAATCTAAAATTATGCAATTGCTACATACATCCAAAATACCATAAGGAACAAGTTGTTGGTTCACATTAAACAGACTAGCGTCTGTTTTAAAGGACAAAGCGTTTTTCCATATTTACGAAGACATGAATGTAATAGGTTCTAAGGATTGCCTTTTAGGAAAGTGTAAGCTTCAGTTCTTAATAATTTGTAAATATTCAATATTGCTGAAAAAAAATACTACTAAAAATCGACCCACTGTAAATGTAAAATCGTGCTTCCCTTTCAAACAAGGGTGTATTGGTGCGGGAGCCCATTGGTGCCCGGCCGCCATTGCTAAATTTTTTATGCTAAGGGTGGATGCCTATAGTGGCAATCCACTACTCGCCCAGTAAAGTGGCGAATTGATCTATCAAGTGGTGAAGTAAACCACAGATATGAATTTAATCAATGCAATGTTTCACCTGAAAATATTCTGGTCTACTTCCAATGACAAAATAAGAAGAGAAGTACACAAGATATCTAAGGATCTTAATATCCAGCTTAGAAAAGTTGGTTGGGTGATTGACACTCAGTGAATAGCCACTATTAATAATTATATTAATAATTATATTTATAATTATAAAGAAAACGAAGAAAAATACTAGTGATCATTGGTACTTTAATAGAATTTGCTGCATTGGGAATTATTTAATTCGGGAATACAATTTTGATTTCTTTGGAAATCCCAAAATTAACAAAAAGAAAATGTACGATATTCTTTATGAATTTTTAGAAAATTCATATGAAAGTAATGGATGTAAACGATTCTTTTTATGTTTATGCAGTAANTATTTCTTCAATTAAAGGATGTCCATCAATTAATAGATATAATCCATGGAAGATATGATTTAATTAATATTTTAGACTATGTTTCATTTGAATTCAAAAACAATCGAAAAACTAAAAGTCTACTATTTGTTATAAAGAAAACGAAGAAAAATACTAGTGATCATTGGTACTTTAATAGAATTTGCTGCATTGGGAATTATTTAATTCGGGAATACAATTTTGATTTCTTTGGAAATCCAAAAATTAGCAAAAAGAAAATGTACGATATTCTTTATGAATTTTTAGAAAATTCATATGAAAGTAATGGATGTAAACGATTCTTTTTATGTTTATGCAGTAACTGCAAAAAATCATTTAATTTTTGTAAATATTAATAATGCTTTTTATATTTATGTTATTCTATATTATTGTATACTTATCTACAGTTTAATAAAGCCTAGTAGTAGTAGTAGTAGTAGTATAAAATGACTATTTAGCTTTTTTAATCATTTTTGTAGTCATGCAAACAATGCTGGAGATGAAGACAAGAATACATGTACAGTAGACCCAGCTTTATAAATCTAGGTTAGGACCAGGCTATTTTGGATTTATTAATACTAGAGCAGTGATTACTCATTGAGAACAAATTTAAATCCGTTTCAAATGCGAAAATTATAAAATAGTAACCAAATATCTACAAATAGCAATTTTAATGAGATTATCAACATAATTGGAAGTATATGTATCTGCTAGTTGTTTTGCTGGATGAATAATGAGGCAAACATAAATGCTTTAATTGTCATTTTGATCTATCATCGCTTTTCTAGTGCTATCCAAAGTATTTAATAACTGAGAAAAAATGACAAACTCTAAAAGAGGTATACCAATTGCTAAGCAATTTATAGAAGTGTAAAAAAGGTTTTCTTTTTTGTAGATGATGAATTTATCAAGGATCGCATGCTTTGGAGAACGCTTTTCCTCGTAATTCAATGCTGATGTTCTCTTTGAAAGCAATAAAGGCTCCATTTTGTTGTATCCAAGATTATTGAAAACAAATTCTAATAGAACAAAACAATGTAGCATTTCCGCAGCTGTTGGAGACTCAGGAGTACTTACATTTGCATCACTCTTTCGTTAAGTTTGACTTCCACTTTCTCGCCATCCAAAATGTTGTTGACCAGGTCATTAAGCATGTCTTCTTCCTTCATCTCCGGAACTTTAACATCACCAATCAATAGCTATTTATCAAATTCTTCTTAAGTCAGTTCAATAGGAGTGATGGAAATTTGGTTCTTCATTGCCCAGTTCCACTCGAACAGCAGTAAACCAGCTTTGATCTAACTGTTTTGATGTTGTTCCAAGAAAATTATTACATGCTCACTGGATCATATACATGGCTTCTAACGGATTTATGCATTTTGTAACATCTTGAGCAAAAATTTCTACCTCAGTATAATCTAGTTTAGTGATTCAATACATCAATCGGTCATTTTCTTCTTAGAAAAATGAGATTTATTAATTGGGGTGTTGCATTTATTAACAGATGGGTTTTCAATGTAGAAATTAATTCCGGACCAATTTGGATGTATTAGGGATTGACTTATTATGAATGGATTGATAAAGCATACTGTATTATAAATGCCCTACTGTATTGCTTAAGTAAGAAAAATGCAGACGGTTGAGTTTGTAGAGGATTCTGTTGCTTAGAAACCATTCAGCTGATGCTAGTCAAAGCAGACTAGTCAAACCTAAACTACCAGAGATCTCAATTAATTAAAGTTGAATTTCTAATTTAGTTTCTTTGTTTAGTGTTTCTTTGGTGCAAACTGAATAGGAGCGTGTGTATACGTAAACATTTTACGACGGGTATATTGCCACAAAATTTTTGGTTTAATAAGGCTCCCATTGCTAACAAAGTAGGACTACACCACTGCTTTCAAACTATAAATATTACCGGTAGAGCAAAATTAATAGTCAATTAAATACTAATAATTTCATTTCCTATCACCAAATTTCACACAACATAGGTTTTCCAGAGATTCTCAACGATGGTGATATAATCAGTAGCGTTCTGAGAAAATGATCTATGTCCGGACCCGTGTGATAAAATTTGAATATACTGTATATTGCAGTTTCCTAATTACTATTATCTCTTCCAGTGAAATTTCCATATTGACAATAAATATTTTGTTGCAAGAATGTGTTTCATGTAATATATTTTTATTATTTTCTTGCATTATTGTAGAGTTCTTCAAACATTAAATAAACTGTATTTTTAACTAGATAATATACAAAGACTTTTTTTAATGCAACAAAGACTTCATTGAAATCAAATCGACTTAATTGAATGCAACAGAGACTATTGACTGCAACAGAGACAATATTGAAGAAAAATTACTGTAAAAAGTGATGAAAAATCTTTCCAATTCTGGAGAGTGTGCTAACTTATTCGGATAATGGTTAGTGACCATTGATTTTGCAATTAAGTATTTGCCCCAAATATAGTATCCCACAACGAGCAGAAGTATCAGAGACAATGTGTTACATTTTGTTGAAATACTTAGTTAGCTATACCCTAATGCAAAAAACGCACTGTCACAACCGCATATTTTTAAAATTGAAGCTTATAGATATAAAAAAGTTTGCACATTTATATTATATACACCATATATATATATATATATATATATATATAATATATATATAATATATATAAATCTTAAATCCAAAAAAAATTTTAATTCCAAACTGGAAGAAGAATGGAAAATGAAAATTCGATTATTATTAAACATATCTAAAGAAAAAACATCGACTTCCTAATCATGTATACGAACTGTTAAAAGCGCTAAAAGATTTTGTTCAAGATAAAAGTATATACAACTCAAAATTTGNTATATATATATTATATATATATATATATATATATATATATATATATATATATAATATATATATAATATATATAAAATTTTAAGATCACAATAATATTTAAATTTTACAACATTTGAAATTAGATAAAAAAATTTATGAATGATTTTAATAAAATCTCTTTAAAACCATATAATACAAAAAATGAGCAACATTTTAAATAGCGAAGGATTTGATGAAATGTATGAATTTTACATTAAAATTGTAACCAAAAGCTTAAGTAGAAGGAAGCCTCTACGTATAAGCCTTAAACCTCATTTCCAATTGGTTTAGCTTTTGAAAATATAAATTTCTTGGTTACAACAACATGAGGAAATATCACAGCACAATTTTTAACTATTAAAATAGAGATAAGTTAGAGCAAGCATTTAATTACTATATTTTAATATTTTGTTAATATTTATAAAAGTGACATTGCTAAGGGTGTCATTGTTGAGAGAGCGAGAATTGCTATCCTATCAATGAGGCAATAATGCAAAAGTTAGTGCTCGCCACAAATTCCCTATGAGATGAATTGGACTTGTAAAATGCTTTGAGTCTGAATCAACCTCAATTTTTGATGCTTCGTCGAAAATTGAAAACTATATATTACATAACTCAATGAATAATCGCTGCAATCGGTTCATTAAATCTTACAGAATATGAATTGCTGAAAATAGCAAGTGCTATCATGCTTCCATGGAAGGATTCTTTTCAATGCTAAAAACATGCTTAAGACAATATAAATAAGGATAATGTACAATTCAATATATGTGCTTCTTACTACCTCATGAATCCAAGGCTGGAACAATGTCCAGCCGATATTCTCATACCTGTGTGGTCAACGGGCAAATCTGACGCTATTGATGTCACTGTGACACATTCGTTCAATAAGCTTTTCAATACTGAGCGAGTACTGCAGATGTTGAATGCCTTGATTTAGCTGAGGAGAAAAAACAACAGAGAAAATGACAGTAAATGTTCCGAATTGGGCTGGGGAGTGCCTACCAATTGCGTATATATATAGCTCATGGGGCCATGAATCCAAGAAAACACTCCAAAGAATTGCAAGTAGACTAGTTTCCTGATCACAGTGGTAAGCGAAAGAGATTTTTTTGCGAATTAGCATAGTTCTTGCCCGCACACCGATTCAGTGAAACATTGGTTTCTAACCAAGCGAATATGACTATGCTGTACAAATTCAAACCTTTATTATCTGGGTTTGGAATTATGGATTTACATTTTCACCGTCCCATATAAAATGGTTATTGGGGTGACGTCATTAATGGAAAATTTATTGCACATTGTGTTATATGCTCCGAAAATCATTAAAACACAGTTTAACATGCTTGTGCTTTTGTCTATCGATGACTTCTTTGATAAAATTTTCAGGATTTTCATCTACGTGATGTATGGAATTACTGTCTGATTCATGATTTATGATCAATGCTGATTTAGAAAACATGTAATTCATTCTCGAAACTGAACAAATTTCTTAATTAAGAGTATATATTGATTTATGAATAATAACAAAATTTGGCTTAAAAATAATATATAAGTTATTTGCTTTAGAAAACATAAGAATAGCACTTTTTTAGAAACTAGTACTCTTTCTCAGATTCTTTAGGGGTTTTTACTATTGGGATTCAAATTATACATTTAGATGCCTAAGTGTCTAGATTAGTGAAAAGGAAATGATTTCAGCCTAAATGTGCAGCCTAATGGCCTTCAATTTCTAAGAAACAGACCAAAATTAGGAGAATTATCCATACAGCCGGATTAATTTCAGAAGCACTACGAGATTGTAACCAGAGGCATATTTAATGGGGGATCCTTTGGTAATGTACACCTTCAAGCTGCCAACATTGATTTTTAATCTCAAGAATGTAATATTTCATAAAAAAATTAAAATATTAGTAACTAAAGTAATAAGTTACATTTTACAATATTTTGACCGTTTTTTGACTGATCTACCACGTAGTAGAACACTGAATGAGATGAAAATTTACATGCACTCAATTCGAATTACTGCATATGCTTCTGGTTCTAGCAGTTGATTAAAAGTTTGTAATTTCTTGTATTTTTTTGAAAATGCAAAATTGGAAAAAAAATGATCTCATTATGCTAATCTAGATGAGCGAGATCTTTGCAAATCAAAAAGTTCTAAATTCTGTTTTTGTATACCAGAGTTTTGAAGATCTATTAAATCAGGGATCATTATTTTAGAAATAATTCCTACGCTTGCGATGATATTTGCACCAATATAAGAAAGCACCGCCAGGTGGTGTAGTCATTAAATATTAATTTGGGAATGGTCCAAAACAATGTGTTAGTGCAACATACTACCGTTACATCAGCATGTAAGTAACACACTCGCATGTGTAAATTCAATTCCTATATAGCTATATACATACAATAAGTACGTATCACATTACTATGTTTTCTAAAACCAAAAAAGCTCATCATTTGTTTGCAAATGTTTGGTAACATCCTTAATAGAAATACCTGTATGTTTTATGTAGTAGTCTAATTGGAAAGTATATGTGCTACTATGATAAAAGTTTCATGTCAATGTTATCGATGTTAATGAACAAAGTTGTAATCATTTAGCAAAAATCCTGAAGTTTATCTTGACTTAGTGCAAACATTATTAAATTCAAAAAACTTCTACGATGTTTCATATTGCTCATAGCAAATGAGGCTTGATAATTTTTTATTTTTTGGAGTTGTGAAAGAAAATAAAAGTAATCATTAAATGTGTTGCACTGTATTTTATTCTGATGCGGTATAGTTAATGAATATTATCTCTAAACATAACTCTAAATCCAAACTTAAATGTTTGCAAAATCCAAAAACAGTATGCAACTTATGTTTCGATTTTTAATATGTTCTTGGTGCAATAGTTTTAATTATTTTTGCATATTCTCTTTAGCAGATCTATGAATTACACTTCGAAATTTTGATAAAGTTGTATACAAAATCAAGTTCCTGCGCATAAATTGGACAGTGAAGATTACCCAAATCACAAGAAATAAAATTAATATATGCCATATTCAACTGAAACATTGAAAATATATTCATATAAAACTAAATTAAAAAATTAACATAGCTTCTCCCCAAGCAACTTCCAACCTATTTGCACAACTCCTCAATTTTTGTCATCATTCTTTAATCGTAATATGTACCTGATAAATCGATCTCCCAACATTCAAGTCCACAGCAATCAAAATGTTACGTGAAAATATACGTGAAAGTATGCCCAGCGTCAATATATACGTTGAGATTGGGTATATATATTTATATATATATATATTTATATATATATATGTATATATACATATAGTTATATATATGCATATATATATATATATATATATGTATATATATATATCATATATATGGATATATATATACATATATATATGTATATATACATATATGTATATGTATATATATATATATTATATATATGGATATATATATATACATATATATATATATGTATATATTATATTTATATATATATATATATTTAGAACCAATACGGTACTGGAAATATGTATTCGACCATCTTGCTATTTTGAACAAATAATGAACATGCATTGGATAGATTGTGCCTAAGCTTATAACTAAGTGTTGCTTTGATTGAGAAAGGAAAATCTCTATGTATAATACCATAAAATAAATAGAATAACAATTGGCTATTAATTATTAATCAAAATTAGAAAATTTGTATTGGAAAAATGTATTCGGCCACTTGAAAAAATTTTAACAAATGAGCAAATCCGAAAAAAGTAAATTAAAAATAAGATAGATAAGTTAATAATTGATGCAATAAAACACTTAGCAACAAAATGTTCTCATCTAATATTTTGTAGAGTGTCCCTTTGAGCGAATAACAGCTAAAAAGCGATCAGGGATTGAAGGAAAAAGTCTTTCAATAAAGCTTTTTTTATTGCGCTCAACTGCTCGTCTTCAGTGTGAAGAGTATGCTGTCCAATTCGATATTTGACCTCTTTCCATATATTTTCGATAATGTTAATGTCTGGAGATTGGCCAGGCTAGTCAGCAAGGATAGCAACCCCATTATTGTGGAGGAAATTTTTCATTTCTTTTGAGGTATGACATGGAGCACCATCCTGCTGGTATAGTAATCACTTGTAAGGAGTGGCAAGAGTTCCTTTTCTAGAATCTGAGTATATTGAGAGCTTCAGCGAGTACCAGTGATGTGAACAATCTTGTGAGAGCCACACTTCCATATTGCGCCCCATATCATTACAGACTTCCCACCATACTTCATGGTCCCCTGAGTAAATTGAGGCAAGAATCTGAATTTCTGCCCAGTTCGTTTTTTATCAACATTCTTTTTGATTAGTATAGCTTAAATCTTGACTCATCTGAAAATATAACATTAGACCAATGTTCAGATCAACTGTTTCTCATTAAATTGGGCACCTTAGCCGACGTAATCTTTGCTTTGAGGGTAAGAATGGCTTTCTGGGTGCCACGAAAGTTCCAATCGAGTACTTCTTCAGGATGTTTCGCACAGTTCTTGCAGAGATAAGGTGACCATCAGCCCATTCCTTGCGAAGTTTCTCTGACGTCTACCTGGAGGTCTTCTTTGGTCTTTCGGACTTTGGCTTGGGGGTAATGATGTTTTCAGAAGTAAAATATCTGATAATATCCCCGACAGTACTTCGAGGTCGCTCTACAAGTCGGGCTATATTATGTTGACTCATCCCTTCCAAATGTTTGGAGATAATCACCTCGCGGATGGCAAGAGGTATGTAACCAGGCATCATATATGGCGAAGAAAGTCTGTTGTTCGACATTTTCAATATAAATAGACTGAAAAAAGCTCAACCAATCAAATCATTTAAAGATTTTCTGATTTGGTCTGAAGTGGCCGATGCATTTTTTTAAGAAAGTATTAGCTAACCACAAGCGTTGTAGCATTTCTCATTGAGATTCTAAGTAAACAGTGATAATTATGTCTCAACATTGATTAATTCCTCTTTCTGCAACACCAAATCTAATTTTAAAATACCTATGACATTCTTGGCTTCCATTTCTTAGAAATATTTTTGACAAATCATGGGCCGAATTCTTTTTCCAGTACTGTATATATTTATATCTCCCAATAAATGTTTTTGAAGGCCTCATCACGACCGCGTTTCCATCCTTATAATTTTTCAGGGTAATATCTTTTTATAGTACCTACGCCCATTCAAAATATATTTAAGTTTGAGTGAATACTGCGGGAGTGATGCCCAAAAATGGGTATTTTGGAAACAAAGTGCAATTTTCGCTAAATGCCTTAGAAATTTCGAACGGTTTCCCGCCAAATGCAAGGTTTTTGCATTTTACATAGCAAAAAACGGGAAATATATATATATATATATATATATATATATATAATGAAGTCGTATTTTTGGTAATTTGCAAAATTAAAGTTAATTTCATTCAACAGACGAATTCTCACCCAAAGATAGAAATGGGGTGAAAATTTAGGCCTAATAGTTTCGCAGCTTAGGAAACATTGTGTCTGGCCTATTTTAAGTAAAACCAATTCGGTCTATTTATATGATCCATTGAAAGAGACTTTTAAATTTTCCGGTTTCCTAGATCAATGTTGGTTATTGGACAAACATGTAGTAAAAAGTACAAATTGAAATTGAAACCGAAATGGAGTCTTATGAGATAATAAAAAATGTATTGCTCGTACATAGTCAATCCCGGAATTTTGAAAATTCGTCCTACTTTTTTACAATGCTATGGCTCAAGTTCGTACCTAGCCTCCCTTCTGGTCTAAACCATGTGCAACTTTGGTCTCACCCTATAACTCCACAGTGAAACCCATTAAATACTGGTGAAGTATTATTTTATCTATTTCTTCAACTGATGTGTATAACATTAATTGATTTTCCTCCACATATCGTTTACAGAATTTAAATTCTAGTTTCTGAACATTAAATGCAGATAAAAAACAATGATAAGTTGAATGTGTAAATGCTAGCATCAATGAAACGTGAAAATCAAAGTTTTCGAGAAAATGAATTAATTTATGGATGTCTAGTTATGGATTTCTAGTATATATTAATTTAACGGTTAATAATAGCTAGAAAATAATATTTCTATGGTAGTTAAATATGCAAATAATGGTTAATTTCACATAGTAAGTCCACAGAATTTTGTCCCATACTTAGTATATAACAAGGACAATATTAACTTTTCTTTAGTATAAATAATGGAATAGATTTCATCAGAACAGCATGCATGATGCATTGCGTTATTGGAATTTTAGAATGTATTGTATAATAAATTCTGCACTAAATTCTACTCTTGTCAGTACATTGTAGTGAATTATATGCTCCTTCAAAGTTGTGTAACGGACCCACATTTCCTTTTATTTTTCTACAAAAATTTTTAAATTTACATCTTACGCAATTTCTGGCAATTGAAAAATAATACAATAATTGGTAAGAAGTGCAGTTTGAATATAAAGAACAAATAGGCACTTAGAAACGAATTCCAGACAATTATTGGGGAGATTTAAAGCTAAATTCCATGTATTACAAAAAGAAACTGAACTATTGACTTTTGTTTGCTTGACATCACAATGTAGCTGCAATAGTTGTAGTTCTAAAGCTAAAAGAAACAGGAATGAAAAATTGCGGGTAGTGAAACGAACAAATAATAATTTATTAATAGTACAAATTTGTCTCTGTAGGGGTATGCTATAGATATGTATATAATAAGTACTAAATTTGGTATTGGACGTTGATGAGGTTAAAAATGCATATAGCAATAAACCCACCCCACATTAATTTATTCACAGGTGTAGTCCTTACACCAAACTATTTCAATTGTGAAAATATAATTTCGTACTTCATTATGGCGGCCAAAAAAGCACATATCCAGAACTGATTAATTTAATGAATTTTTCATAAAAAATAATTCTAGGAATATTTATATAACATAAAAGAGAACAAACATCAAATTTTTAATATCTAGCAGATTTGTAGTGATTTGAAATATTATCTTACTAAGAAACAGAATTTTTTTAAAAATTGGAGAAAATCAATTTTGTGGAATTGGCTAATGTGATGTGATATACTATATTAGCATTTCTTTTAATTTAAATTGCTTTGTCACTTACGTCTATTGCCTTGCCAACGTTACACCAATGCGGATTAGTTGGTGACAGTATTTTGTTTGGAATTAAATTTGATCCCTCTTTTGTTTCTATTGCTCTTTTCATTAGCCTAAATTGAAACAACAATTCCGCAGTTGATATTTATAATCTGTAGAACTATATGTTTTAATAAGTCATATAAATGATAAATATGCTCAAATATGTAGTATATTTCATTATCATTAGTTATATTCAACGGAACATTAAGCATAAAGATTTATGTGAATATTGTCAGAGGCTCACACGAAAACTTTGGCATTCGGATGATCATGATACTGCAATTTGTGATCCGAATTTTTTTATGCTGACGATCGTGCTCGCTGTTGTCTGGAATTATTATAAACCTTGTAGCTATTCAAACCTATTGACCGAAATTTTGAGCTCAATTCAAAGCTAACTCAAGTATATCGAATTGCAAAAACCCTCAATAAATTATAGAAATTCACTCCAAAACGATATCTAAACCAAAATGAAAGAAAAATATATCGTCACACTACCCAGACTCAATATGAAAATACGCCTTAAGTTTCTTAATACATATACAGTAGGGAGCAAATTAATAAGGACAGCGCACTTTTTCATAATAATTCTTCGTAACCAAAACATAATGGGCACACAAATGCTATTTATCATATAGAAAAGCGTTTATTATCAAGTTTAACGCTTCAGCAATCATAATATATAAATCAGAGTGTAAAAACTTAGATTTGTGATAATTTATGATAAATATATAAGAAAAAACCCATTTTATAATTGTATATAAATGAACAATACTGTAAATGTTTTCAATATTTCGATTCTCCGCGGCATTGAGTAGACTAAATTCTCCACCACGGTCTTAATAGATGCATCACTCGCCCACAATCTTAACAATTTTCCAATGAGTTCCGGTTTTGTGGTGCACGTTTCATGAGCCAATTTCTGTTTCAAGATTTCCCACAAATTCTCAATCGCATTGAGGTCTGGGCTATTCCCGGGCCATTTAATGAGGTTAATATAATTATTTTGAAAAAATTTAATGACGATTTTCGCCGTATGAGGTGGGGCGTTGTCTTGCTGGAAAATAAAGTTGGATCCAGGGATCATTCGTTCAAGTAAAACTTCCAAATACTGCTCTTCCGCATATTCTCTTCACAAGTATGCAATCTTCCAGTGCCATGGAACGACATGCAACCCTAAACCATAACTTTCTGTGGATGCCGGACGGTTGGAACAGATGACATTGGCCTAGAATTTAGAAAAAATGAGCTGAATCATATTTAATTGAAATAACTTACTGTTCTCCACTGCTGAACTGTCCAGTTTTTCTAGCGGTTGGCAAATTCCAAGCGTTTCTTCATCATTGCTTTTGTTAGCGGCGGCTTCTTTTTTGGAGTAACAATGTTACAGCCAGCTTCTTTCAGTCGACGACGAACTGTGTGTACTCCTACATCAACTCCCAACTCTTTCCACTCCTTTTGTAGTTGTTTGGCTTTGATCTTAAACTTCGGACCAGTGGGCGATCATCAGCTTTGGTGGATTTCCTTTTCCTTCCACAATGTCCGACTCGTCGTGCACTTATTGATCCATATGTATGCTTTTTTGCCATTTTCCACTGCTGTTTTGCTAACATTTGCTTTTTCTGCAATTTCTCTCAACGAATATTTGTTTTCATTGATTAGAGCCTGAATTTGGATAATTTTTTACTGTGTTAAATCTCTTTTTCTACCCACAATAAAAGATTGACAGAATCGATGTTTATGGCTGTCTAATAACGCTAATTGTAATTTCCTACAATTGAATTGTCCTTATATATTGTAATTAATAAACATTGTGTGCTTTTACCTGATTGGTTATGTTTTTTTATGTTTATTTACATACACGTACGTTCCTAACAATATGTACCTACGCNATATATATATATATATAAATATATATATATACATATACATATACATATACAGTACGCACGATTGCTCACGATATATTGTGCACAACATGCCACTAATCCCGTGACGCACTATGGAGGAATTTTATTCATTACACACTGAGTAGTAGTTCATCATGTGACAAATATAGGAAAATATTACACTGTCCTTAATAATTTGCTTCCTACTCTATGCTCATTAAATATATCCATTCAAGCCATGATTTTAAAAAATTCCTATCACAAGAAATGTGACTAAGATAATTTATATATATATATATATACCTGGTGGTCATGTATCATGATAGGTTATTGGGTTTGCGTTTAGATCAATCAGCTAAGGTTTCCCTGTAATTACACATTTCTGGAGAATGTCTTGCTAAAGTAGCTGTAATTACTAAATAAATTACGTATTATATTTTATCTTTTATAATGACTAGAAAAATTGCGTATTTTTTACTTTTAAAATGATAATTTCGTATTTGTTATTGTGTGTTTCATGGTTAATTTGATTTGATCATAAACTGAAAATGGTCATTTTAATTTATTTAAGTTGGAAGGCTGTAGTTCGCTGCAGACTGCATTTAACAATGTTGATCATTGATTGATTTTTTAAGATTCATATACAATTCATAAATTTAAAATATGTAGATCAAAGCTAGCTGCAATCCAAAAGAAATATAACTTTGCATCTAATTCCTAGAGATAATGAACATTTGAATGCATTGTTTGTAGAATTGATAATATACAGGGTGGCCCATAAGTTTGTATACAGTTAATACAAACATTTAAATAACAAGAAATAGTGAATNATACATATACATATACATATACAGTACGCACGATTGCTCACGATATATTGTGCACAACATGCCACTAATCCCGTGACGCACTATGGAGGAATTTTATTCATTACACACTGAGTAGTAGTTCATCATGTGACAAATATAGGAAAATATTACACTGTCCTTAATAATTTGCTTCCTACTCTATGCTCATTAAATATATCCACTCAAACCATGATTTTAAAAAATTCCTATCACAAGAAATGTGACTAAGATAATTTATATATATATATATATACCTGGTGGTCATGTATCATGATAGGTTATTGGGTTTGCGTTTAGATCAATCAGCTAAGGTTTCCCTGTAATTACACATTTCTGGAGAATGTCTTGCTAAAGTAGCTGTAATTACTAAATAAATTACGTATTATATTTTATCTTTTATAATGACTAGAAAAATTGCGTATTTTTTACTTTTAAAATGATAATTTCGTATTTGTTATTGTGTGTTTCATGGTTAATTTGATTTGATCATAAACTGAAAATGGTCATTTTAATTTATTTAAGTTGGAAGGCTGTAGTTCGCTGCAGACTGCATTTAACAATGTTGATCATTGATTGATTTTTTAAGATTCATATACAATTCATAAATTTAAAATATGTAGATCAAAGCTAGCTGCAATCCAAAAGAAATATAACTTTGCATCTAATTCCTAGAGATAATGAACATTTGAATGCATTGTTTGTAGAATTGATAATATACAGGGTGGCCCATAAGTTTGTATACAGTTAATACAAACATTTAAATAACAAGAAATAGTGAATTAAACACAGTTCGATTGAGTGGCCTCCTAGATCGCCTGATCTCACACCGATGGACTACTTTCTATGGGGTGTTGTCAAAGATGATGTCTATGGCAGAAAGCCTACATCTGTTCCGGAAATGAAACAATACATAACTGATTCATTCAATCGTATCACGGAAAACAAAGAGCTGTGTTCCAAGGTATGTCGTGGTGTTGAACATCGTCTTGAAAAATGCGTTACCAATGAAGGAAAGCAATTTGAACATTTGTCTTAATCTTTGAATACATACTGTTTGTTTTTTATGTTTTTTTGTTGTTTATGCTGTGTTTAATTCACTATTTCTTGTTATTTAAATGTTTGTATTAACTGTATACAAACTTATGGGCCACCCTGTATAACAGGACTGGGATCAAATCTAAGGATACCATGTAGGGTTAGTAGTAAATATTTAGCAATCTTTGGTTAATATTATTAACTTTGGACTATGTTCGCACTAAGATTCTAAATTTATTATAATCTGTGAGAAGCGCATCATATTTCATTTATTAATAATGTGAAACAAAAATCTGTTAATTATTGTAGAAATCACAAATTCATTATTTTCTTGTTAACTCATGTTAAAATTAGTTGGTGCGGATATTTGATGAAATTCAAATTTTCTTATTAGTAATTTTGCGATTGTAAATTATCCAAAATTCTCAATTTTTTCATTGCTGAGAAAATTTTTTACATAATGTATGGTGCTTTGTATTTTTTGTGGCTACAAAGCTATTAGAGATGATTTAGTGTAGATTAATGGGAAAAAAAGGTGACAAAGGGAAAGCAAAGGGCAAAGACAAGGGGAAAAAAGGTGACAAGAAGAAGAAAGAATACAAACACGATAAGCTTGATGCTCCTCAGATTGCACTAATAAAGGTATGTTTTGTATTTCCAAGTCAATTATTTCTCATGTATATTCAACTATTCAAAAAGAAATTTTGCGATATTTCTATAATTTCGGAATACACATTTGAAAAAAAACTAAAGAGATTT
This sequence comes from Hofstenia miamia, assembly GCA_900660155.1. Classification (NCBI taxonomy): domain Eukaryota; kingdom Metazoa; phylum Xenacoelomorpha; order Acoela; family Hofsteniidae; genus Hofstenia; species Hofstenia miamia. The sequence continues at coordinate 370,711 of CABFPE010000575.1, forward strand.
TTTATATTGAATTGGATTTAAAAATCTGATAAATGAATGGCACAGGTGAGTATTTAGAAAGGGGGTCCTGGTAAAGAAGCTCTATTCGGGGAATATCACAAATTGGTTACAGAAATCCAGAGAACCCCAACCCAAGCAACAAGGGTTCATGGAGCATTGATGGCCCACTATTGTTTCCTTTGTTGGCCATTAATGGGATTTGGACGCTACGCCATTAATGGCCCAATGATAAATCCAACAATGAGAATCAGAAATTTATCTGTATAGTTTTTTAACTCACTAGTTGTCTCCTGAAAAAATTTAGACTCATATATCTCACGAACAATTAGAGATATTTACAATCTTTTGGTACAGCATAATAGAGGAGTGACTCTCCTTTTACTTACGTTTAAAACGCGACTTATGTGTTTGCATATATCGTTTCTTAATGAGACTTGAGTAGTCTATCTAGTTAAAAAGAAACAGTTTAGCTTAGTTGTTGCTCCCATGGGTCTTAGACACACTTTAACTCATTTTGCTTTGCTCAAGTCAACAATATTAGTCGTTTGAAATTTACAAATTCCCAAATTTAAAAAGTTTATTGCATATTGTTGTGGTAAAAATGACTTTTAATCCTCTAATATGACGTCTACGGTTTTCAAAGGTATCATTTACAGGTATTTGTATGTACTTCTGGCACAAAAATAAGTTTTACACAAATCTTTATCATTCCATGAAAGAGCCCACCGCCATAAATGCATCGATACAAAAGCCTTTCAATATTTGTTAATAGGCTTAGATAAAATCGTTTAATAATGCCGAAAATCGATTTGTTACATAAGAGCAACACTCATAGATATAGAGTTAATATCATTATTTGGGAAACATCAACAACTTTTTTAAGATGCAGATATAATTTTCTTGTCCAAAATTTTTGATGATATTTTCTACTGAAAGTCCTTTACCTTTCGGGTCTAAAAGCAGTATTGATACATCTTCGGGTAGAATCGATGCTTGAAAATTTCGATACTATTCCACTTTTTGTTCGAAATATTGTCATATGACTGTCCAGCATTGCTTTGTCAGCATACTTAGACCCACCAGACAGCCCGAACTTGGCATGCGGGCACGGGAATTAATGACCGGGGGTGGGATCGGATATCCAAATTAGCGGTCATATGTTATGCTCGGCCAAATACATCTTATGTAGTATGTTTATGATTACGTGACATTTCGATAAAATAATACATAATAATATGCTAATGTTTCAGAGAACCATTGATAAAATGCTGCATTTCTTATCTTGAATATAGATTTGATTATTGTACCAGAGAATGTGTTTTAGAGCCTCTTGTACTTATTCTATGTCTTAACAACTTTAGAAAATTTTTAGGAAATTCCTATTATTTTAAGTTTTCTGATAATTTACATCAGGCCCATAGCCACGGAGAGGTTTGGGGGCGAACTCCCCTCCTACCTGGAAGGTCAGGTAACCCCCCCGGACAACAAACCTAAAAGCAAAAACAGCATATAAAAATAAAATTTGTTAATTCAATTGTGCTTTCAACAATGCTGTGAAATGCATTTCTAAGGTATATTTTGTGTAGATTTTAAAAAAAAATTCGGGGTACTTCGCCCAGTGTTGGTTGCTTATATAATCACTACTAGATTACCTCTCCCGTCAGAAAACCCCGTCACGTCAATGCATATAAACCAAAATTAAAATGATGTTTAATCTTGAAAAAATTTCAAATTAAATTTTATCGAGGTCGAAATTCCCATCAATCCCTCCTGAACGCGTGTCAACCACCCTTACATGATGATGCTGACTACGGGCCTGTTTTCCATTGTTAAGTGTATGTCCCACTCATTGTTTTCAATCGAATATGAATCACCTAAGCACTGGACATTTAATGACAAATTACATGTTCAAATTTAGAAGACCAAGCTACTTTTGCAAAAAAAGCAAACAAGTTTATTTGTAAGCTTATTTATTTATCTATGGGTTGCGATTAGACCGGGCATTTTATGACTAACGGGCTCATGGCAGGCACGGGCAGCACTAAATCTGTAAATGCAAAACTACTATCCATGACAACTACTTATGTCAACTGGACTGTCCCTAAAAAACCTTATCAAAATTCTGCAATACTTTGTCCTGTATATTAAAAAATTGGGATAAGGTTAAGAACACATGGCAAATAACGTTTGTCGAACCATTATTGAAATTTATTAAATAATGATTTATTTTGTAATCGTAGAGGTTTGTATGTGGAAAATCATTTCTACACGTGTTGGTTAAGAAATGCTGATAAAATGACATTAGGTTATAAACTATGTTCAATACATTCACTTCTCTCTAAATATGAAACATTGTAAATAATAAAGTTCCCAATATTGCTAGGAAACCTTATATAGAACAATTTTTAAGAGAAATAAGGGGATTAACTATGGTTAATTCGCCACTACTAGCATCTCGCACAATACAGCCAGGCAAATTCAGGCATTTAAGTTAGTGTTTAAAACCTTCACTCATAGCTAAGCTTATGTCTTGTATCCTATTAATCTTTGAAGGACGCACTTATAATCGGCTGCAATATGCTAAATTTTTTAGAAATTCGTTATTCAAATATATTATTACAATTAGATAACAGATATGGTAATTTATCTAAATATCTTTATTGCAGATACTGTACACACAATAAATACCACAAAAAATCTACAATAAATTGTACACTAATAAGAGTAGAGTCATTTTTGTAAAATAACCCCAATAGGAAGAGCCTTGTCTTCTAGCAAATTTTGTAAATATATTCTATCTCTATTTTCTATTTTTTTCAGTAATTTTGTCCCACCATTTACAGCATATCTAATGTATTATTCTCTTCCCTACAGGTAAATCTCAAATTTATTTATATGGAAGCAAAAATTTCTCTCATACAAACAATTGTAGGAGGTTTTCGACAAGTTTGACAAAGATGAGTTAGACATGATTAGTCCTCAAGATCTCACTACAGTTCTGCGTCTTCTTAAATGTACACCTTTGGATGGCGAAGTTGAGCAGGTACGCTTAAACTACTGTCAAAAAAATATAAGTGTTAAGTTCAGATGTGAACACATTTTATAATAAATATGAGAAAAGATACATTTCAACATGTATTTCTTAATGCAAACGTTTTGAATTTATGACATTTAGAAGTTCGACAAGACTTTACATGCTTTCAAAATGGTTAATGATGTGAAATCTTACAATTCTATAATTCAAAGAATCTAAATTTATTAGAAATAGTTCATTGATAATTTTTCACTTTACTATATCTCTACTTATTAAACATTGACTTAGTCATGCTAATCACATGTAGCTAGGTAAATAGCCCCTAATTTTCATTATATTGGAATAATACTTATAGAAAATTGTAAGTCACAGTTTTATCTTACATCTTTGATACCACTTGTGGAATAGCATAATCGCTAAAGATCAACTAGGATTGCACTTTGCATACAGTATGAGAATTGCACAAATTTCTAAAACTCAATTCTCAAACTACAAGAAACGCTTGGAAGTACCAGCTAAAATTGAAATACTATATTATATCAAATTGGTTTAAGTTTTCCAACAATCTTACAATTTTTTAGCTAATAGAAGACTTGCATCTGGAAGGAGATAAGACCAAGATTGAATTCAAAGAATTTCTAGACATTTATGTTCAATTCTTAAGCAATTCCTATTCGGATGATGTGATAAAAAATGCCTTCAAGGTATCAGTATTAAGCAAATTTTGTATATAAAATTAAAACATATTTTACTTGTAATTATCAAACTGAATTTGTCGACATATTGATTTTATTTAACATGGACAAATTTTGTTGTATATTTCCCCTAGAGATTTAAAATTATATAAATGTATAAGTGAAGAAATTCGCTTGTTTTTTTGTCTTTCATTTATATTATTATCTATCAATATCAATCTTTTGAAAAACTTAGAAATATTTAATTAAATTATTACTAAAATCAATTTGCATTTAAATGCATAATGATTTATCATTATAGTGATTGAACTGGAGATTTCAACAGTTTGACTCATGAAAATAAAATTGCAAACTGCACTTCATTTCACAGGTAGCTTGATCTAAATCAATAGGTTATTGAATTCCAGAGTGATCCGAAAATTTCATTTTTTGCACACCTACAAATATACATCTTTAAAATTTTAGTTCCTAAATGTTGGCTTCTTGGACTTTTGAGTAAATATAAATCCTTCATGATATGTAAGATATGTTTAGACATTTGACATTGAGGATTCGGGAGAAATTCCGTTCGAGCATTTGCGGACAATTCTTACAGAGATCGGTGAGAAAATGACCGAAGAAGAATTTCAGGCAATGGTAGTTGAGGCAGACTTGGAAGGCACTGGCAAAGTGAACTACGATGATTTTGTTAGCATGATGGCCGAATACTGACAATTGGAAAATAAAGACACTGTATTTGACAATAAATTCCATTTCTTCCGCTTTGATGTTTAGATAATATTATTACATCTTAATTATAAAGATTATTAACGTTTCGAGTAAATTTTATTGTTAAAAAACACTCAAATCGTACAGATATATAGAATAACAAAAGAGTACTCGAAAATCTAACTTTAATACTTCTTTACATTATATTTTCAAAAAATTGGCTTAAATTATACCTAGTACCAACATTCTTATATAGAGTAACTAGCTGTTTGACCCGTACTTCGCTCGGTAAATGCATTAAAAAAGCAGAAAATTCTACCAGGGATATTTTCCCTCCCAATATAAGCTTTACCTACAAAAACTGGGAAATTTTCCGTAAACTACCTGTGCAAACAGGGAAATTCTCTCTAAAACAGCTGTAAAACTGAGAAACTGTTAAACAATAAGAGGAACTTGTATAAAGAAATAAAGTATGGAAACATTTAAGTCAATAATTAGCTCACTAATTAAGTCATTGATGCAACGTGTCTAAACCTTCAGGACTTCATGGGGGTTACAAAAATATACGATGTTGGTATCTAAATCTAAAAGTTTCTGAGTTATAAGCGGACAAACACACATTTTGACCTATAAAATAGATAGAGTGAACTACTAATAGTGAATCAGTTTTAAGTTCTGTTGATTTGGCAGTAAATATATTACAACAGATATATGAATGTTACAATCATTTGGATTACATTGCCAAATGTATTGATTTTGATTTTTAGGTGCATATGCTAAAATTGTTTGGTTTAATTAGTGATTCAATGAGTGAAATTGGAAAACTACATTTTATTGTATCAAACAGATCTTATATATATATATATATATATCCTATGCTAAGCAGACTAAGATACAAATGTCCATAGCTAAATAAGTAAGCTTAGTTGACGGTGTTAAAGTCTGGGAATGATATGCCAGTTATTTGTTAAACCGCGGCAGTTACCTGATTAATTCAGCGTTGTGGGCATGTTTTTCGACACTGAAAGTTACAACTCCTATCTTATTGACTTGAGGACTGCCAATTTTCTTGATACAGTTTTGCTAAATCACCTTGACAAGGATTATATTAAGAACAAACATTACTAATAAATATTTCAGATGACCTACTAATTCAAAGAGGTTTTTTATATATATTCAAGATTATTTCAGGGCAACTTATATTATTTTAATGAACATGCTAATTAATGAAAATAAGGCACTTTATCAAATATTTATTCATTTTTAAGATTTATTTCAGTGCATAAACATCTACTACATTGCATTGTTTATTCAACAAACAAGTAAAACTAAATAGAATTCCTAATATTTAATAATGAGTTATCTTGGATATTCTTGTTTGACCAAAGTATGGAAACAATTTATCATTGATGTATTTGAAATCATATATGAGTATAATGGAACGTTTTCTCATTGGGATTGGGATCCATCGAATTCCAAAAACACGACTGATGCATGCATACCTTGGTCGAATACAAGGGGAATGATGACTCGGCTTTGCTTTATCAGTATCAGTATTCTCTTTGCACAAATGCTAATTTTGAATATACCTTGTTTCTACATTAATCTTACAAGACGCCGTTTTAGAAGTTTGAAATTGAGAATTCCCGCAACTCCAGATGTGCTCCAAACCAGCAAACGTCAGTTAAGCATCCTTCTTGCAATGATATCGATTACAATCTTTCTGTACATTATTCTTAAGCCAGTCTTCAGTATCATCATTCCATTCAATGATCTTTCGATTTACGCGAATAGTGACATCATTAAAACCGGTGCTAATTCACCTAAATATCTTGCATCATTAACAGCACTAGCTAATGTAATGCTGCAAGCACTAATATTATTACCAATTTTCACAACAATTTGCACCAAATCAGCTGGGGTGCAGATTATTGGAATTGCTTATATTTGGGTATACAGTGTATCAATTTTGCTTGATCTATACAAATGTGCTGGAAAGAATCAAGATATTCTATATACAATCATTCTCCTCCCAACACAAATCGGTATAATTTCGCTTAGCATTTTTGTCCCAATCGCAATTTTTCAAGATTGTAAAAAAGGCAAAACACAAAAACATAAATATTACATTACTCACACAAAACTTCTGATTAATGGGAAGCTTCAGCATGAGAAAATTAAAGAAAACTCCCTGTGTGATCTAATGAGCGACCTATTTCAAGCATTCGTCTATGCATTGCGTTCAATACAATTGCTTTTCAAATTCAAGTTTGATGCTTCAAAAAGTCTTTTCCAAATTGCCCTAGCGTACTTTTTTGGAGGCTCCAAAATAAATCCATTCTTTAAGTTCTCAAATAGAATGCTGATGACATTGATTGCATCCCTATCAATTATTTACATGATATATTGCACAGGTGCGTTTTGTATGTTGGAGACCCATCATCTCCTAGAACATTTATTTGATGTAATATTACCCTTACAAAATGACACCAGAACGATAAAGCAGGTACTTCATAATTTGCTCGGAAATCAGTCTATTTGCTCAATAGAAGAAAACATTGCACGACTTGCTAGGTATTACACATCAAAACTGATTTACTGTATACAGTTCTCGCTGTTTCTTACTTTCGTCATCCACTTGCTGCAGATTTGGCGATTGGCTCGCAGATATCGATTCTTATCTAGAAATATGCAGCGAGGGTATGATTTTTTCCCCAAATCAGCTCCCTACAACATCATGGCATATTCCACACGCTATGTTGGATATCAAATTGGTTTTATGGCTGTAGGCTATACGCTGATGTTTTTCGTAATAACCATATTTTCTTTACTAATTGTGTTCTTTTTGTCTTTCATTTTTAATGACATCATGGATGCAAGAGAATTTCTTAAATACTTGCTCATAAAATATGTTCCCTACATTCTAGTCTACATTGGACTGCTTTACATACCCAAAGTTATTACAGCTGCATGTTTCATTCAATCTTTGAATTCACTAGCAGTCAGAAATCGAGAATACTTCTATTTATTCAACCATTTTCTGTACTTTAATTATCTAATAGTTGGTATCGCCTCTGCCTTTATTCGACTGCTGGAATCCCTAGCGATCAGTAAGTTTAAACAGCAATCATAGTTCACTAATGCCACTAGTAAACTAAATATTTCTGGTGGACAATCAAATGTGTTANGCCGCTCCCCCTAGTTTTCTAGGAATTGTCCGAATATTTGAATGATTTCTATGGCTTGTGCATGTAAATTACAGCAATTCTTGCATCCAAAATTCTGAGGGAATTCAAAATTATCAAATGTTTATCCAGTACAGGGTAACGTTGATTTAGTCAATCTTGAAATGCGGTAGGATATCTTGCGAAATTCTGCTTAAGAGTTTTGCTCACAAGTTAAACGGCTCAATAAACAACATACAAAAAATTTAAATGAATAAATCAAAATTTACTGACAAAGAATAAATAAACTTCAACTATGAATACATGCAAAACAAATATTTTCTGCCAATATTTAAAGCGAAATATTGCTTTATCATTGGTATAAAAGGGAATCCCTGTTTTGTTGATATCATGTGTTGTGAGTGATTGCAGAAAACAAACGAATAATGATTGCTTTTTTTGGTTTTCTATTGCTTTGTCGACTTGATCGCTCCTTATTTCCAAGGGTGGGTGAAAGCCTCGACAGTGCACACTTTGCCTTCACAGCGATGATCAAAGTGGAACATCAACATTCCAATCCAGTTCTTCTGACAGCTGTTGATATTTTCAAAAGTAATTTACAATTTTCACATGAAATTAGATGTTCTGAATCTGTAAGTAACCTATTTAATTTATATTATAAGTAATATCATTAACAAATATTAAAATATTGGAATAAAAAGGCAAATTGGAATCACTTGAAAGATTAGGAAACTATTGCCACTGAAATCGGACTCAGTTCATGCATTTCCGACAATTTGTAATATTGAATAACCAAAAGTTGCAAATCAATTATTTTAAAATTGCAATTAAATTAGACGCGTCATAATTTTAAGTAGCAATTTGCATCAAACAATTTCAATTGTGGAGAGTTGATGGAACAACTCCTTTTGGGTAAGTGCATAAAAATTGGATTGAAACAGCTGAATACTTAAGGTGCGTTCAGACGAGAACCTTTTGATGCGCATCTTTTGATGAAAGTGCGTTCAGACGAGCATCTTTTTGATCTATGCTTTTTTGATGCATCTATCAAAATTTGGGAGCGTTCAGACAAGCGTCTTTTTGATCTATGCTAATTTGAACGATGTGCGTTCAGACGAGCATTATTTTGATGCATGGCCACTTGTTTATTCAGCAATTAAGTTTAATAGGAATTGTGTTTTTCTATCACTGGGAAGATTATAATCAACACCTCAATTACTGATTCAAAACATTATAATCAAAAACGAATTTGATTGGATACTTAATTCTATAGATATTGTTATACAATATTGCCTAGAATAAGTAGTTAATTACTGATTGTTAAAAAAAAACGAAATTACCTGTATAAAGTTTCTAGAGCCCGGCGGTATACCAGTACTGAAACTAATACCGCTATATTATGACAATACCGAAAGATACTGATAACGTGGTATCTTGCCTAAAATTTTTATCGGTACGTTATTTAAAAGTAGGCTGTGTATTGTGTGCAAGCCCGCGGGTCAATACTTGGTGTATGAAAACTTGGAAAATTTCTGTTTGAGGCTTAAGATATAGCAGTTTAGAAAATTACGAAATTTATTAAGAAAATGTATTAATTAATACAGCTACAATTATATGGCTGATTATCCCACAAAATGTTGTCATAAATACTTTCACAAAAACGAGCTACTTACAGATTTTTTTTAAAAAGTCAGATTTACAAAATATGCTCATTCGTATTAAGGTGTATTTATTTTCTTGCAATGCAAAAATTATAATTATGAAATTCAATCCTTTTAATTTATGCTTGATATCAAAAGGTCTGTTCCATTGCATAAGCAATTTATACATTTATAAGCTAATATACTGGTAATATTAAACATTGTTCCATGGACTAACTTAAAATTCCATTTTTATCAGAAATGAATTTCACTAAAACTCATTCATATTTGTAATTACTATTCCATTTTACATATGAATTATATATATATATATATATATATATATATGTACATATATATATACATATATATATATGTATATGCAAAATATACAATTGATATCGCAGTATTTTATGTGAACCAAACCGAACCGACTCCCAAAATGTTGATTTCGCGAGGTCCTAAAAGTTTCGTTGTAATTACACAATTGAACAATATAATTAAATTTCAATAGATGCTTGAATTCTGTTTTATAAGTAATTTTAATTAGTTCTACACGCATGTAAAATATATTGACAATTTAGTAGCAAAATTTGTGAAAAATTAATATTGCTTCATTGAAAGGAATAACTGCTTTTTTAAAAAATATTGGAACATTTAGAATTCAATATCGTCAAGGTTCATTTTGAAGTTAAAATTTTTGAGCTTCAAAATCCTCGTATTTTAAGACTCACGGCTACTTGAGACAATCTGTCCCCAAAACAAAATCGTTAATTACTGATCGTTCAAATGAATAATGCGCGTTCAGACGAGAATCTTTTGAACTACGTCAAAAAGATGCAAGCTGTTTGTGCGTCAATTTGAACGATGTGCGTTCAGACGAGCATCTTTTTGATGTTTGCTAATTTGAACGATGTGCGTTCAGACGAGCATCTTTTTGACGTATATCAAATGATATACATCAAAAGGTTCTCGTCTGAACGCACCTTTAGGAATCTTACAATCTATACCACAAGCAAGATCAGAGCTGGGCATGATATTCACCTGATCATTATCATGAGCCATGAATTGATCTAACCTTCCTCCTTATTCACTAACATCAAGCATCTTAATTGATGTTACTAATGTAGCAAAATTTAACAAACTATTCCAATATATAGAATGAACAATATTCTATAGTATATTGTATAACACAATTGACGTCTAAGGTTATGAAACTGTTGAAATTGGTTGTTGTAAATACGTTTTTTCATAATAGCATATGATATATAAGTATCTAAGAGAAGTATTTTCATGAACACAGACAAAAAGCAATATCATAACATTAGTAATAATAGTGATGGGCCAGGACATATATTATTTTAGCGTGTATTAATACACACTTAGTGTATCTTACAAATAGAAGTATGTGTCATTAAACTATATAAAATGTGTGTATTAAAACCTTTTTTTACATTATTTGTGTGAATTATTATAAACTCCCTAAGCTATGCGTAACAAGTGGTCGAAACAGATAGTATTTTGATAGTCTTCTTTAAAATTCATTGGTGATTTTAGGTTTATATAAGGGTGAATTTGCCTTACTTTGACAATCATGAATTACCGGCATTATAATGTGTGTCAGACGGATGAGACACAACATGATTGCAAAGCTAGTTGTAAATCAAAATATGACTATTGTGGTGAAGTACAAAGAGATGATGAAGGGCCGCCTACAAGGTAATGCCATATCTGTCGTAACAAATCGATTAAATCAGTCAAATTTCGTAAACCCGCTATATCTTATCGTCAGCGATCAATAATGGACTTTTGGAAGAAGAACTATGGCTCTGATGGAAAGGCATTACAAAGTTCTGGTGTCTGGCCATTATTTTGCACATCCTCCGATCATAGCAGCTCAAGTTCTGAAATTGATTTGTCGGTGACTACCACGACTATTTTATAAAAAACGCAGACGAATAAGTCACACTTTAGTCACAAATATGCGAAATTTTAATGTTGTTCGTGTTGAGGTTATTCAGTGCCTGATATCTTTCCTAGAAGAGAGATTTGCTGTCGAAAGCCAGCAATGGAAGTTTTTGCATGCTCTAAAGAACATCGATCCCGATGTCACTAATGATAATGAGTAGCTTAGGCATATCAAATATTTATCGCCTGTGACACTGGTTGACCGTCACGGGAATGAATAAACTACTAGAAAGGTATAGAACCCTTAAGATTCTACAGACCAAACTGCTTCGCACAGACGCATATAACAATGCATACAATATGCGTAGCCATGAATATCAATTACTAACACAAAACTGCTATTATTGATAATACATTACATTACAAGACATGTAATTACTAATTTATTCATTATGATCAAATGATTTAAAAACATCCTATATATTCTTTAGTAATTTGGTCATAATTTGGCAATTATGTATATAAATTAAACATTTCAATTTTGCTGCAACCAAAACTATGTTTATTAGGTATCGACCCATGACCATTCTATTATTGAGACCCATTGACCCATGGGTCACTGATCTATATCTAGATCTGAAAAGGATTGAACTGTTCATTTATAATTAATTTACTAATTCACGATGAAATTCAATCAATCAGCAACGTGTCTACCTGATGTTTTCAATTACATTCGACCATCATTTATCAACTGAAATTTTATAGAAATCCATGGTCAGACTAGTTTAATAAAACCTCTCAAACAACTATTAATATTGTTACCCAACATTCTCATTTGGCGAGTCAGTAAATCACTCGAATGCATAGAAAATGCATTTCAACTTATTATAATTAATGTACGTGTCGCTAGGAGAATGTTACTTATAAAACAGGCATACATAATTTTATTGAAAATATTTGAAGTTTCCAAATAAATTTATTAATAACATGAACATGAAATCAAACAAATGATTTTCCTTTTAATTAATGCTTTTAATCCGGAAATGCAATAAAATGATTTTGCAAAAAATGCGTATGCTAAAATGAAGGAATATGCTGACAGCAAATGGCTGAAACACCAACGATCTTATATGTACACTTACACTGCACTACACAGGGGTCATTGTCAAGGGCGTACGGAAGAGGGAAAACACGGAGGAATGTCTCCCCGTCAAGTTTTCAAAATTGATTTTGATTGGCTAAATCAAAAAAATTTTCGGCAAAATGTTAAAAAAGGTTAAAAACTAATGTCGTGAATTGCATTTTTAGGATCACATTTTTAAATATTTTCAAAAATTTTCGCAGAGTTTCGCTCCGTTTTGGTGACTCACTTGATCATGACTCAGCTCCCCCGCCACGGACAGAAAATCTTGTGTACGTCCCTGGTCATTGTGTTTTATATGTTATAAGCTTAGGCCACACGAAGTAAATATTATGATTTATAATAACTGATAACGCTTTTTTGAGAAAAATCTACTATGGTTCATCTACATAGGAACAGAATGTTGTGAAGAGCATTTTAAAGATTAGGAGTTGGTTTAGATATAGATTGGGAATTTACGAACGCTTCTACAAAAAAGAGACATTGGATATACAGAGGACATGGGTACACAAATTTTTAGGTGAAACGATTTATTTCAAATACATGTATGTATGCATGTATATATAAAAACTAAGCTCGGTCTTAAGTTTCAGTCAAAATTTTAATGCTGCTTTCATAATCTCCGCACAATTTTTTTACTAAATATATATTATATGCCATTTTTAATACGGGGCAACAGTTTTTGAAATAATTTATTAGCAAATTTTTGTAGAAATTATTATCGATTGTTTAAGGAATTTGGGTTTGAATTGATTGCAGTTGACAGCAGAACTCGCAATAGCCGCCAAATTCGAATGAGATGGCACGTGGCCTATATGCTTGTTAAAAACATTTCTTTGTTAAAGTACAGGAAGTTCTACAGTGAAGACAAAGAAATGGATGCCGGTCGGTTGAAGCTTCTTAAAAGAATTAAGAATTTAAAACTCAAGGATCTTGAAAAATTAGACAAGGATATCATCATTAGCAATCAAGAAATAGATTAGTTTTTAAGTTAATTTTTAATTCAAATACTTTTAGAAAGTCTGAATAGTTAAGTTTAATTTGGTTAATTAATAATTGAATCTTGTAAAAATGCAAATGTCTACCAGTAGTGAAATCTGTACTAGAAAAGAGTCAAGACTTTCTGATTTAATTCAGTTTTCATCAAAAACCATTCCAATCTAAATTTCCACTTTCAAAATCTGACCAACCAAGGTACAGATACTTTTTAGACTTTATCCGTAGTAAGCTAAACCTAAGTATGCTTTTGGTAAAGATTAATGACCATTTTAGCTCTCACAAGACCATTTTTACACACACACACACACACTAATGTCAAAAGGATCTATGAAAATCTTACTATTGTTATATAATTTAAAATATAATTTAAGAATTTATTGAAATTACTGTATTATATTTTGCATAATAATTGAAAAGTAGTACGACTGGTACTGTCATGGGGTGCATTATACAAAACAGATCTTTGAAGAAGAAGAAGAAAAACAAGAAGAAGAACTAATGACAATATCAATGGAAGGTGGTAAAGATTCATGCTTTTTCACCGTTTTCAGCTAACTTCCGCCTGCATATCATGCTTCTTACATGGAAATTTGCTGCAGCCAGAAATTATTACTTTTCCGGAAAAAGTGGTGGAACGCCGATGACACTGATCTTTTGAACCAGCGACATTCTAATGAACACTAAATTCTGGTTCTCTCAAGCAATCATGGTGGTAAGACACTTCCTGAAGTTGTCTTGGTGCAACTTGAAATTAATAAAAACAAAATGCATGCCGAATTATTCACAAGTACCAACTTTTTAAGTACTCAATCCAAAACAACGAGCTAGATTTAATGAATTTTTTCAACTTAGATTGAAATTGATATCCCCACCAAAGTTAACTTCTTAAAAATAAAATTAATGAATGTTTCATACTGCCCAAATAAATGCTACACTAATGAATTTTGCGATCACCTCGATCGTGAAATTTTGTTGGTTTTCTCAGAAATAACACAATGTTGATTGAAACTTAGACAGTACAAATTAAACTGATAATGAAAAATGAAAAGATTAATCTCATTTTCGATACACCTAAATATAAAAACGGCAAATTCTCACATTACTGCAAGAATTGTAGACAATGTCACTTAGATTATATTGCATTTTCCGAAAATATTGATGATTTCTTATACTACTCTAAATGTTCATTCTCCAATCACCGCATAATACCAGCCAGTTTTCCTAAATCCAAAATAAACTATAAGCATGTAGAAAACGACTCACTATTTGTGGAAAATTTAATCAAAACAAATTGATAAACGCATTTTTATCAAATTTATCAAAAGCATTTGACTTAATAAACTATGATATCCTTTATTGTAAATTGAAAAAATAGGATTGGATAATCAAGCATATCAGTGATACAATAATATCTAACGAATAGAAAACAACGATTTAAAATTAACGACATTTTCTCAGAATGTACTTCTATTAATAAGGGTGATCCATAGGACACAATATTAAGACACTTACTTTTTAATTTTTATAACAATAAGAAATCATAAACTAATTATATATATTAATTCAATATGTCGATGATATCATATTTGGTTCTAACGAAAAATTAAACGTTGCAAATCGTAATGTGGAGGAAAAACTGCGATACACAAATTTTGTGAAACTCAATTTTGCATATTTTGATTGATGGGAATGAAATTTCTATCCAATGATATCTCTTTGCATTTTTATTAAGCCACTGAAATTTTAGGTGTTTAGGCATTCATTTTCATTGTAATCTCAATTTAAACAAGCATTATGATTTTGTTAGAAAAAGGAAAATGTCAATATAATTAATTCGACTGAGAACTAAGTTAGAATTGACTGATATAGTGGTTTAAATTTCAACCATCTAAACCATGAAAGTGTTTTGCTAAATAATATATTATCACAAAACTTAAAAATAATTCAAGAAATTTTGAATGGGGCCTTAAATTTAGCAACTAATTGTTCCAAGGACAAAAAATTTTAAATCCTAAGTTTATTATATATTATAATACTCAACGAATTTTTTAAAATCTATAATTCTCTATACCCTTTCAATCGATTAACTTTTCCAAACTTTGATTGCATTAAGCATAATCAAAGAACATACAGTGGCCGCCAAAAGTCTTAGGTCACCTCTTTAAAAACTGATAGATAACATTTGCAGATTTAAAAAGACTATGAAAACTATTTATCTTTTTAATAACATCACATAAACATAAACTAGAATAAGACAGACAAAAAATTTACTCGAGTCAATATTTAGTATGGCCCCGCGTGCCTGGATCACAGCCTGTATACGATCGGGAATTGAAACGATCAATGTACGGCAATAATCAACTGTAATTTCTCTCACCCATACTTCGGTGATAATTGCTTTAAGATTTTCTACTGATGTTGCCCGTTTGGCTGCCACTTTTTTCTTCAATACGACCCACACATTCTCAATTGGATTAAGATCCGGAGAAGAGCCAGGCCATGGGGACAGGATATCAAATGGTTGGGTATCAAGCCATTGCTTAACAACTTTTGCGGAGTGGCAAGGAGCCCCATCGTGTTGAAATATGGTTGTTTGGCGCGTTGTCATCCACTGTGGTAGCTTCTCTTGCAATATTTGGAGATAATTGACGGCCTTCATGGTTTCATTTGCGGGTAGAATAAAGAGCCCTCCGCGTCCAGTGGCAGCGATGCTACCGCATATCATCACTTTAGGAGAATGCTCTCCTGAAGGGCGGCGAACATGTTGCACGTCGGTGTGAAACTGTGATATCAGTGTCTCGTCACTGAACTGCAATTTGCGCCAATCTTCCACTCCCCAATGGGCATGAGCTTCAACGAAACTAAGACGATCTCGAACATTTTTGACCTATAATCGCGGCTTGCGGGCTAGTCGGCAGCATTTTAGACCACTTTCATTCCGCAAACGACGTTGTATAATGCGTACACTTGGCCTAATAGGAAGGCCGTCGAGTGAAACTTGGATTGCAATTGCAGAAGTAGTTGGTTAGGAGCCCCATCGTGTTGAAATATGGTTGTTTGGCGCGTTGTCATCCACTGTGTTAGCTTCTCTTGCAATATTTGGAGATAATTGACGGCCTTCATGGTTTCATTTGCGGGTAGAATAAAGAGCCCTCCGCGTCCAGTGGCAGTGATGCTACCCCATATCATCACTTTAGGAGAATGCTTTACGGTAGGAATGACGTACCGGGGGTTATTGCGCTCTCCTGAAGGGCGGCGAACATGTTACACGTCGGTGCGAAACTGCACTTTGCGCCAATCTTCCACTCCCCAATGGGCATGAGCTTCAGCGAAACCTAAGACGATCTCGAACATTTTTGACCGATAATCGCGGCTTGAGGGCTGGTCGGCAGCATTTTAGACCACTTTCATTCTGCAAACGACGTTGTATAGTGCGTACACTTGGCCTGATGAGAAGGCCGTCGAGTGAAACTTGTATTGCAATTGCAGAAGTAGTTGGTTTGACGACCACTGCTCGCCGGATAACCCGATCGGTTTGCTTGCTTGTTATGCGAGGCCTTCCTGAACGTGGAAGGGAACGATATTGATTAAATTCATCATGTCGTCGAATTGTATAGCCAACAGTGGCTTGTGTAGTGTCAAGTTGAGTCGCTATAGCACGATTTGACAAACCAATATTGTGTAACGCGACAATTTGCGCCCTCTTTTCGAGTGTCAATTGCTTACCTGGCATTATTAATAGTAATGATGAAATGCGTGACATTGTGTATTTATATATAATTATATGACAATATTCCTATTGGTCAATCACTGGTAGTACTTTATTGCTCAATTACCTTACGAATTAGTACTCTATATATATATAT
>CABFPE010000575.1:388094-423781 GCA_900660155.1 Hofstenia miamia
TATATATATATATTTAAGTTTATTATAGTTGCTTTCTGGCTAGTGACTTAAGACTTTTGGCGGCCACAGTATGTTTTGAACCAGTGTTATTCTGTAAAAATTCGAAGAAAATTGTTTTATAAATTCTGCAATTACACTTTGGAATGAAGTACCCAAACAAATAAAACAAATCCGTTGTTATAAGAAATTTAAATCTATCATTAAAGATTTCTTATTAACATCAAATATTTTTTGTAAATAAATAGAGAAGTTTTGAGTTCATGAAAACAGTGACAATAGCAGAAGAGGTTAAAATTGTCCACCTGTTCTAAAATTCAACTTATGTTGAGGACAATCTTTTGAATTAGATTTGAATTTTGTATGTGTTGCGATTAAGCACTATTAATTTCTTGATTTAGTTTTCAATCAATTTACATCCATCGTATCATCAACGTATAGGATAACATAGCAACTAGTTTTATTACTCAAGTAATTAACATATATATTAAAGAGCAGTGATCCCACAAAAAAATTATGCTAATAAACTCTCACTCATCTTTGGATGTCATTATTGCGAATATTTATCTGAAAAAAAATATTTTATTCTATCTTATCTTAACAATTTAATCACAAACATTTTCAAAAAACAAATAGCACTTTAGTGTTAAACATTAATGCGATTTCTTCAATAAGAAAAAGATCTTTCATCTTTGAAGCATTTCTTAGAAATTTATATTACATACATAAATTAATTTATCACTTAAGAATATAGAAAAATCAATATCCAATTACATTCGTAGATGATAACATCGAAAATTTTATTAAAAATTTATTCAAACAATAAGAACATTAATTTAATAGATTTAATATAGGAGAATCAATTACTTGATAACGTTTCAAAAATATTAGACAGTTATGTTAAAATGCGAGAATATTATCAGCCACAAATTGCGGGAATCAAATGTTAACAAATCAATAACAGTATTCGAAGATTTGTCAGATGTAGTCCACAAAACGTGTAGATAAATCTCCAATTATGAACAAATTCATATGGAGATAGATCATCTCATCATTACAAACCACTTTAAAATTTGTGACAATATTTGCAATTATACAACAAAAAATCAATTTATTTGGGCTTAATGAGTCACACAATAGAAGATAAAATACATTCAGGACATTAGAAGAAGAAAAGTCTATATTCAGAAATTTTCTTAACAAACAAAATACAAAACAACGAATATTTACAAATAAAAATAGTGGTTGACTTGGGCTATGGCGATTGCTAGCTTCTATTAATCAGGATTATATAATTTATAAACTCGCAATTTCAGTTATTATATATTATAAGTGCAAAAATATTTTTAAATATCAATTTTAAAGTTTTTTTAATCTACTTGTTTGTTTAATAAATTTTAGTAATTCATTCCATATATGTTTAGAAATGAATTTTTTATTATTCGCTTCTTATACCGAATAGATTCATTTCTGGGTGTTCTTTTATTTTGTTTATTGACTAATTTTGCAGCAAGAAAGTCATTTTTGTAATATGGGAAGGTATTGTTAACTATTTTGAAGAACGTCGTTAAGACGTTTATATGGATGTAACATTGCGGATGTAGAAATAATTTTGAAATTTGTCTATATTCATTATTCTTATTAAAGCTATGAACATTTAGTGCTGCTTTGATAGCCCAATTTAGTTGCACTTGGAATTTCCTAAGAAATTTTTGGTTTATATTGTGTAGAGCATGTTGGCATTGTTAAAATGACTTAATATTAGAGCATATATTAATTGGATTTTTGCATTAGTTAGAAGTTTTTGAGAAATTAAGTTAATTGCTTTAATCGATACAGCCATTTTTCTCAATAACATGATTTAGTTGCTCTTTAAAAATTTAGATTTATGTCAAAAAATATTCCGAGGCAATTAAAAGACTCAACCTGCTTTATTTGAATGCCGTTGAAATTAAGTTTGTATTTTGAATCATCAGTAGATTTAGTTTTTGATTTAACAATACAGAATTGAGTTTTTAGTGGAAGCAAAATACTTAGCAAGAGAAGCACAGTTTGTTTCGAGAGTTTGAACCGGTTGTTCGGGAAATTTATTCGAATTAAATAACGTTGTCATCAGCATATTGTATGACGTCACATGTCACTTGCTCGGACAAATAATTATGTAAATATTAACTAATAAGGGACCCAAAACTGTACCCTGCGCAACCCCATTTTTAGTACATACCCAACCTGAAAAAGATTCATTAATTTTAACTCTTTGCATACGATTGTATAAGTAATTGGAGATGAGACCTATGTCATTAGAAAAACCTAGAAATTTAACTTTTTGTAGTAAGATACTGTAATCCATGGAATCGAATGCTTTCAAGAGGTCTAAGCAAGAAATTTTGTTGATAATCAAAACACTAACTAAAATTCAAAAATTCATACCTATACATTGGAAAATTACTCTAATAAAATCATATATATTGCCTCATTACTTATATTCAGCCTGTTTATTAACAACTCTCAATAAAAGAATGAAGATCGAACTAGAAAGAATTTTTAATTGGAGTATCAATACCGTCTGTGAAAGAAGAAATCAATCTACAATCAAATAAGATAACTACTTATTTTCATTAGAATATCTACAAAAACTAAGATCTCTAGAAGTATTTTTCAAATTGAAGGCAAGAAACAAAATGCCAACTAAAATATAGTTAAAAACAAATTCTTATAGAAAACTTAAATTTAAGAAAAATATGATGAAGAACTCATTTACTAATTTTTGTATTGACTTATGGAATGAATTACCGTCTCAGTTTAAAGAAAAAAATTAATTAAAGACTTTAAAAGAAATTTAAAAATGTATTTGAAACCAAAAATAATCAACTATTTAAATTACCAAAAGAACTCAATCAATCCCAACAACCAAGCTTAGTCATTAAAACAGAAAATATATTTTTAAAATCTTAATATGTGCTTATCACTTTATTTGTATAGTGATTATATATACAGAGGATATTAAAAATAAATATTATTATTAATTGTAAAGTGCTTAGTAAATCTCATTTTAAAAACAAGAGAATCACATTACAAAATGTAAATTAATCATTTTTCAATAACATATATAACTTTATTTTTAAAAGTACATTTTATTTAACATTATTTAATTTCACTATATTTTAAAAGTACAGTAGAAACTTTTTCACATGCTAAATATTGAATGATGTATTTATTTAAATTAACTAAATTCCCTAACAATGAAAGATCTTAGTAAATGCGCCAATTTGGTTAATCTCACCTTATATTCTAATAAGTTAATCAATTTCAACAGGTATTAATTCTATATACACTGAAAAAGTTAATGGATAATCCCTCCAGATGAATGTTATATAGGGTGTTTCAAAAGTCTTGGGAGTTGAAAAATAAAATGGGTACCGTTGGAAAGGTTAAAGTTTCAAGTTTTGTGGGAAATCTCCAAAATTGCTCAATGTGAGCACCATTTGTCACACGGCAGACATCTAGTCGAAAGTCCATTTTCGGCCAAACGCGTTCCAGCGAAGTGGCTTATCAGTGTCATTTAACTTTTGGACCAACTTGAGCTTGTAAGGTACCATTTGCAGTCGTTTTCTTAAGACACACCAGACAGTTGTTGGAGCAACTGAAGTAACCTGCTGGCTTTTCTCACTGATTTACGGGGGCTCCGATGAAAGGCTGCTCAACTGCGTCTTCTGAAGTTCGCTTACTTGGGCACAAACACCCATCTTTCACAAATCTAGCATGCCATCTGAGAATGGATTTCCTTTCAGGGGCTTCTTTTTTAAATTTCTTGCGAAATGCACGCTGAAGACGTGTCCACGATTTAGTCTTTGCAAATTGGAGGACGCAAAATGCCTTTTCTTGTTGAGAGAACGCCATCACTGCACCTGGGAAGATGAGACAACAATAATTAGTATGACCAAAAACTTGTTTAAACAAGCTTTAAAATGACACCAGTTTCATTTTTCTACCTGGAATAGTTCATGAGATATACGCATTTGTAATGTTCCCCAGACTTTTGAAACACTGTATTTATCAACATATATGTTATAGAATTACTACTATATTTAAGATTTTATAAAGAAAACGATATTTTTTATTGATTCAAATTCTAAATTTAGATAAAGCAAATACATTTTTATCTTGTTATTCACAACAATTACATGTGCGATATTATAATTTGAATAAATTTCAAATTAAATTCTTACCAAAATATATTTGAGTTCAAAAAACAACAAAATTGAGGAAATCAAAGTCTAACCATTTGCTGATTTCGATATTGTCTCAACGCGACCAATTTTTTTAATTAAACATTAAACTGCCTGGAGATTTTTGAAAATTTTTCACGATTGTATAAAATTTTTTTAAAGATTTATTGCTCAAAAACGTTGTCTCAGTGACTTCTGAATTTGCGCAGGGCACACCTCAATGGCTTGGGATAACTTTGCACATATAAAAAAATCAAAGTTCTTTGCTGCTTCCATGGGCTCGAACCCTTAAAAATACTTGAACATTAGGTATGGAGAGTTTTTAATCTTTTCAAAAATTCGACATTTTCAAAAAAATTTTTTTAATCGTTTGATTAACTGCAGCGAAAATACGTTTTAATAGAAATTTCCAACATTGATTTAAAGCAGGTTCCCCAATAGACTGGCTATGCCTTCCAATTTTCAAATTTGCAATAGGCTTGGAGAAAATTCTTTGTAAATGTGGAAAAACGGTTTGTCCTTTAAAAATGACGCTAGGCCATTTAAGGCTAACGATATAGAAAAATGAACTATGAACTTCGTCTTTTCAATCCAAAAGACCTATTCAAAAATTTCAAAGTTTTCATATTAAGATTTGAAGATACACTCTCTACTAATGTATTTGATTTGATAAGTCCTCATTTAAAATATTATTCACAGTTTCTTGTTTCAATACTTGAACTCTAGATGTTTTACAGAGTCTTAAAAAAGTTAATTATTTAATATACAACATACGCAAAATATATCATCTAGATAAATGATTGATAGGCAGATCATAAAATAAAATATTAAGAAATGTATATTAAAGGAATTACAAATTAACTATTAGGATTTTAATTTTACAAAATTCTAAAAAAAATTGTTCTAATTACAAAAACTGAAAGGATTTTTATAGAAACCATCAACTTGTTTCCATTTAGTCTTTGCGACTGAGATATGACAATTTAATGCAAAAACATTCTTCATTATTTCCATTTTCATCATTAATGTATAAAAGAACCTCAGTTTTCCCTGGTGATGAAAGAGGCAATACTTGCAAAGCAATTGACTTCTNATGTGACATTTCTTAGGTTGAACAGACAAAATTAGTGAATGCAATTTTGTCCTATTTTTGTTTCCTGTGATGCAAATTGTACTGCGCAATACCTTTATTCTCACAGTGCTACCAAATTGGTTACAAAAATTGTAATATTTAAACCAGGTTCCAGATCGACCCTAGGGATCCATGTAACTTCACTGGGGATTCACACACAAGAAATAGCGAATTGGGTGTAAGAAATAGCGAATTGGGTGGCCCATAGGGCAATTCTAATTCAGAACGGCTTTCATTACTGAAAGTGAAATTTCTACAAAAATTTGCACTATCTTAGGATACTAAAAGTAAACATATTCACGCAGGTGTTCTATTTTCTTATAGTAATTTTATTGTTAAATAATTATTTTGCATTATTTAGTTTCCTTAATTTACTATACCCTTATAATTAAACATTCCTCTACTATTTTATTAGTGATTATTTGCAAAGGTGAGGGCGAGTCAAGCTAAAAAAATTAAGAAAAAGGGCCCGTGGGTAAAAGAGGTTGAGAAGCACTGATTTAAACCATTATCTGCTATTGAAAAATGTCAGTATAAAAATTTGTTACTACTAGCCTCTAACCAATTGTCCATGAAATTTTTCTAGAAATTTAAAAACAAAACTTCATGCGATGAATTTGCCATGAGCTAATCANAGTTTCTTGTTTCAATACTTGAACTCTAGATGTTTTACAGAGTCTTAAAAAAGTTAATTATTTAATATACAACATACGCAAAATATATCATCTAGATAAATGATTGATAGGCAGATCATAAAATAAAATATTAAGAAATGTATATTAAAGGAATTACAAATTAACTATTAGGATTTTAATTTTACAAAATTCTAAAAAAAATTGTTCTAATTACAAAAACTGAAAGGATTTTTATAGAAACCATCAACTTGTTTCCATTTAGTCTTTGCGACTGAGATATGACAATTTAATGCAAAAACATTCTTCATTATTTCCATTTTCATCATTAATGTATAAAAGAACCTCAGTTTTCCCTGGTGATGAAAGAGGCAATACTTGCAAAGCAATTGACTTCTCTTCTCCAGGACCTAAAGAAAACTCAGACTCCTTAATCACGAGAAGATCAGCACGATTCGTGAAAACATTGAATTTCTTAGTAGCAGTGTATCGGTTTTTATACTTAACCTTTTTCACCGTTGATTGGCCAGCACCTTCTCCAATAGGAATCTTGAGTTCAAAAGCTTTGGAAACTAAGGGTAAAGCACAAATTACATTAATCAAATAAGCCTGCACCATTTGATACAAGTCAGTGTCAACAATATTTAATAACATTTGCTGTGATTTAGGTCTCAGTGGACGAAGAGCTAGGTCTAATTCGACTGGAGAACCTGGTGACAAAATGAAGGCTTCTTTAGGAACAACGTGCATTTCACTTGGATGGGAGGGATAAGCTTTTACTACTCTTGAAGAACAATCACTACGTACCAAAAGACTAAATTGAGAAGTTTGACCAGCTGTACACTGGAAATCAACTCTCTTAAGAGAGTGGAGATAAAATTCCCAAATTTGAATGGGGATGTGTTCATACTTATCTCGGAATATGGAAATATAAAAGCGTTTAATACTTGGCGATTGGCCAGTGGTGGTCTTTATACTAATGTCGCGAGGTTGAAGAGCACTACGTACTTCCGAAACTGAGCATAGCGTATTCATATCACTAGACTTAGCAGAAAGATGCAACGACATATTTCCATTTTCATTTGCTAAAGAATATGGCGGTAATCGAACGGTTTTGCGCATGATCGTGTTTTCTGCACAGTGCAGTCTAAAAGTCTGATTGCAAATTGGTGGCTGAGTTTTAATATCAACTTGAATAATAGAAAGAGGGTTTTCCTCCTTATCGCGAATCACCACTCTACACTGGCGAGTAAATTGATCACCATCAGGTGAAGTATATTGATAATCAGTGCTAAATACTTGGCATTTTATAGGGATGTGCACTGTTTCATGTTGTTTGAGATAGATTTCAGGAATTCCTTTAGTCTGGGCGACAAACACGTCATAAATGGGAGTAGGAATTCGGTTTAGATGCTTTAAAGCACTCCATTCATTTTTGTCAACAACTATTTTAACATCATCATCATCACAACTTATGAAAAAGAAATCATCATAAGCATAAGGATTCGTAAATTGGAATTCAAAAAACTCCACCTTGCCAAAGGAAGGATTGAGGCTATGATTTGTTGTTATTGATGATAAAAGCATTGTTTGAATCGTCTCACGCTTCTTGCTTTCCCTATACGAATCTATAATCTTAATCTCCTTTTTCCGCTGCAAAAGATCGATTTTTTGAGCGGTTACCGCATTCTCATTGGCCATCTTGGATGACAGTTCTTCACTCTTTAATATCACATTTTCTCTAACAAACTTCATTCTTTGCAATTTACGCTTTTTCTCAGAAGAGGTCATATATTTATTAGTGCTTTCTAACTCATTAGTTAACAGATGCTGAAGATCTTTATTGGTATCAGTCAATTTGAAACCTTGGAGTGTTTGAAATGTTTGTTGTTGAAAAAAATCTCCATTGTCATCATGCAGGTTCCTATCACCAGGATTGACAATACTGTGCTTAGAACTCGATTTAAGGTTAGCATGACTGCTAGATGTATGTCCAACATTAGTAAGACGAATGTGCAATCTGCCAACACTTGTCGTTTCCATGGCATTTCTTATTCTTCCACTTCTATTAAGATCTCCAGTGAGTGCGGATGAATCATCACTTAAATCAGTTCTCAGTATTTCAACTTCATGGGTTATTTGGACAGCAGCTCTCCGCTGACGTAGCAAATGCTTAAGTTCTACTTGCGCAGATCCTAAATGCATTAAACTATCTCCATCAAAAACATCAATAGTTAAAAAGTTATTTGCCAAATAATTAAAAAAGTTGGAACTTTCTCCAGTTCGGAAAAACGCAGGATCCATAAAATATTTTAGAAGTAGACCAGGTTGTTCATTTGACAAAGAATCGTCGTTATTAAGTTTCTGAAAAATAAATGGCCGTATGTCTGATAATTTACCCGAGTATTCCTTGCCTATCAATTTAACACGAGCGGTTGTTATTTGCGGGTAGTTGTAAAATTGAAAAGTAAAAAACACATTGTCAACCAGCAATTCCAAATGTTTAGACATGGCTAAAAATTGTATAAACACCTCATTACAAGTTGCAGGATCATTCATCTCTTTGTTAATATTAAAGACTACTGTATCACCAACATTGTTGTTAACTGGAAGTTTACCGAAATCATCCTTAATTATTGGAAAGTTGGAAGAAAATATTTGTGCGTACGCCACACGTGGCATTGGTGTTGGTTTTCTGTTTAACAAACCAGTTGTTAACAAAAGTGATCCAGGTGCTTGATTATATGGAATTTCCTTTAAACATGTTTCTGGATCGCTTACCTTTAGGAAGTTGCTACGAGGTGTTTCAACATTTCGTGGTGTACTGTGAATAAATGTATCTTCTCTGCGTTGTTTTTTTGAAGATTTACTGGGACTTCTTGGAGAAATAAAAGGAACATCGGAAACCTGTGAAATATCTGCCTCTTGAAGAACAGAGGAGCTATTTGTTACTATTTTAGGCAGATTAACTACATCACCATCAACACTATAATTATCATTTACAGGAAGGCCTTCACTGGATTCATAATCCTCGTCAATGAAGTAATCGGCTTCATCATTTCCCAACTCTTCGCCAGTAGCGTACTCAAACCTGGACTTACTGGACTTGAATTTAGCAAAAATATCAGTAGTCTTTGGTTTGGGCGCATAAACAAAATTTCTATATTCGCTAATGAGTCTATCGGAGTTATTAAAACGCAACTCAGTGTTTTCCCGGAATTTGCCTGAAAACGGATTCCATTTTGTAATCAAGACAGATTTAGTTACAAGCGAAGAAAATGACTTTGTTGAATTACCCAGTTTTTTGTTACAAATTATTCGAATTTCTTCAGGAAATTCAATGTGGTATTCAACACAAAAGATGATACTCAAATCTTCATCTTTCGCAATATCGTTAATTTCGAAGTTTTTAGCATAAAGTTGTTGAGATGAGGCTGAAGACAATTGCTGTTTTTTGGAACTGGTTTTACTATGAAGAAAAATTATGTGATCATCTTGCATAGTATCATATCCGTTGTGGACTACGACTCTCAGCTTTCGATCAGCAATCTTCGCCATTGGTTTAATACTTTTCCAAGAGTACGGCTCAGTGTCACTATCCATATCAAAATATCTATCCAGAATGCTATCCAAATAACTGCGCTCAACACTGACCTGCAAAGAAACAATCAAGTCCTTGCAAACATATTCGCAAATATCTGCTTCAAAAACATCTAAAGAGGGACTCGAAAAGTTAATAGACAAATTCTTAACATATAAAGTGCATCTAGGTTCTATTTTAGGAATTGAAAGTTTATCATCTCCAACACCTTTCAAACCAGGAAGCTTTGTTTTCCCGGAAACAATACAGTTTTCTGGAAGTATCGAAGTAAGTTCTTTTAAAATAGTGTGGGTTTGGAATGAGCATGTGAAGAAGAATTGTTCTATCCTGGAAAGATTTGTTGGTGGTTTGGCTAAGAACGATTTTCCAAGAATATAAAGAACTCTTGGCGAGCCGTAGTACATTTGAATTCGCTGCGTGCCCGAAAACTCAGAGATTGTACCCCAACCACAACTAATATAATCAGAGAATTTATCACTGACTCTAACAGCCACTTCAACAATCAACAAAGCATTACTTATAAATGTATACAAATACAAAGGAATTGAACATTTTAGATTTGTGCATTTAGAAGGATTCAGTAATCCACTCTTCCAAGATGATCCAAAAGATTGTTTTCGCTCCAGATCAAATAAAGTTAAAGTGATTTGATATGGTGAATCTTTTGCGTTAATAGGGAGGTTTTCTAAGCTGGAAATAACTAGCTTTAAGAAAATCCCATCTGATTTTCTAATTGATTTTGGGTCTGGTGGTATGCACAATTGCATGTAAACTGAAATGTATCTATTATTTATTAAAGAATTAAACATTAATAAAAAACAACTCTTGATTTAATAATAATAATAATAATCAATGACTTTATTTAGCCGCTGAAGGCATACACAACAAGAAAATAAAAACAAGTCAAGTTTTACGGCAGCGAGGACAGTCACAGGAGATGAAATAGGAGCAAATGGAAGAGTAGGTGAAGTCGGAGAAGGGCTCAGCAAAGAGGAAAGCCATCAAAGATTTCTTGAAGCTCGGTGGTGGGGAAAAGAAATCAATCGCTGTTGGAGGGTTGCGAGTCAAGATGTAATTAGCAGCAGTACAAGCACGATTGAAAAACGAGTGAAGGGTGCGATGTTTCTTTGTACGACGAATGGAGAAGGTGACAACATCATCAGAGCGAGTGCAGCAGGAATTGGAGAACTTAATGAAATCAAAAGGATCAAGATCCAATTTGCGAGTCAGTAGTCGATTGAACAGAAGGAGATCACAGGCATGGAAGTAGAGTGACAGCGGGAGAGTGGAGAATTTCAGCAGAGCGTCTTTATAGTCCAAAGAGGAAATCCATTTGAAAGCGCGTTTCTGGAAACGTTCCATGGAGTGGAACAAAGCACGAGAAGGCCACCAACAAGGAGACGNTATATATATATATATATATATATATATATATGCAATCATCTAGCTGATAGCTGAAGATGATCATGAAAAAACGTAAAATGAAGACTGCAGCTTAGTAAAAGAAATCAATGTTTAAAATATTTTTCACTAGATATATAAATGATAAAATCCACAGACAATATTTTTGTAATAAATGTGTATACGTTCGCGATCCAATAATCAAAGCTCTTGATTGCTTAGGCGTTATTATGCCTATGCAAGGTCGCGTTTAAAACATTGATTTTATGCCGTTTTTTGAAGAATGGTAATTGTCCATTTAGGTTGAAACACCAGAAGCCAGATATAGAGAGCACATATTTTGGTTACGTCTAAAATTCAGATTATATAGTTTGGCTATAAAAAGAATTCGAGCCCTTTTCCGGGTTCTTATAAAAGAAACGAGCAATTGGGACTGGTTGACAAATTGCTCAACTAAAAAAATCAAAGAAAACGCGCAGATTATTTTAATGCTTAAATGTAACCCAAATTCAAACATTTATCTACATGTATCTAAAAATATATACTATATGTATGTTTATATTTATGCGATTTTCATGTAACGTTTAAATTGCATTTACATGTGATACTATATATATACATATATATATATATATATATATATATATATATATTTAAATTGCATTAAAATATAATTGCGTTTAAATTGCATTTACATGTGATACTATATATATATATATATATATATATATAATCTTTTATAATATAGTGAGATTTATGTAATCCCTATCACTTAAGCAACGACTGTACATATATATATATATATATATATATCGAAAAATTGAAATGGCGTTAAATGAACTTCTGCTATCCTTAACAAACGCTCTTTACAATTTTACAAATTATTGTTTTTAGTGATTTGGCAGTTTTGCTTTCAGAAAGACCTACTTTGCGAAATTGTAAAATAATAAGAATGAACTGAATTAGTTCTTCCTTTTAAAGGCATTCAGATTATTACAAACAATGCGGCGTTCAGCATGCGGTGACAGTGTCCCTGATGCCTACGATGATTTTGGATTGATGCAAATAACCTGGACAACTTGTTCTTACAATAACTCATATACAATGGTGGGATTAATTAACCTTCTAGCGTTAATGAAAAAAAATAACACTAACGAAAATTTATTTCCCATGAGATAAGTTTTTTTAATTTTTTTTGTGAGGATTGCTGGTAAATTAGCCCGTGACATTTGAAAAAAAGTTAATTGCTCAGGAATTTTGAATGAAATGTGTCTGCATATGCTATCTTATTTGCTTACCTTTATAGATATATCTAAGTCATATCATAGCTACTTCATCAAAGTCATGAATAGGCTATAGTACAAGTAATTACGTACTTCATACATCATGTTTTGTATAGGAAAAAGGAGCAATAAAACTGTAAACGAGTCTAACAAGTGTAATACAAAATCTGCATACGAATGCTGTACAAGCACTGCATTTCGTCGTGGGTATCCTGTCTAAACTCCTTGGGCAGGACTCGGGGCAATTGAAGCATTAAATCGTAAATGAGGCATTTGTCAGTTTGATTTGTCATAATTGGCGAAATCTTTTATCAATTCAGATCCGAGGTCAAACAGGAACAACAATCGTCGACGATGACTTTTATTTTTCTGGTATTATGCCAAAGGTGTGTAGACAACAAAAGCGTTTACAGCTGCAGAAAAACGACCATAGGACATCAACGCGGTAGCCTTTTGCAGGTATATGTCAAATGTGTCGAAATCTCCACAATTTCGAATATTACACAATTTCTGGTTTCGCTTGATCAAGTCGACCTTCTCCGAGATGTTGTGACCCAAGAAGCACAACCTGCTTACCTTTTCGTAAAGAAAATGAGAATAATGTTGTTCTGGTTTGTAAAAAACTTGTATGCTCCTTCTTTGAGCTGCTCATTAGCCATCGGAGGTTATTCTCGTAGGTGTTTTCTTATGGTGCCAACCATTGATAAATTCTTTCGACGCAGTGTCTACAAGTATCCAAAGATGTGTAAAAGTTGTCTGTTGTCCGGTACCTGATATTGGCGTGACCATAACAACCTGTTGAGATTGATTTCTGGTGATTTCATTATTTACTCTTTCGATCTCGGTCATCACTGAAACTGCATAAAAGGATGCATAAAAGGATGCCATTACAAAAAATTTGATTTCATATTTTGTGGGTCTTAGGGACATGTATTGCCTAAATGCACTATATCCTCGGAAAGAATAAGTGATTTGTCGATCGTGACGCATTCATATAGGATGAAATGCTTAGGGAGCTGTTTTGTAGAAAGCTCAAAGAAATCACGAATTGATGCGAACTTATCACATCGTCTTAAAGTTGGCCGTGTGTCTTTGCCGTCGAATCGAAGAACACAGGTGAGTAGTTTGAAACGAGAAAATAAGAAGAGAATCACAGATGTCGCTACTAACAATATAGTTTTGATATGGTATTGAACATTTTAAAAATTACAATTTTACTGGGGTCAGCATGTAACCCCTATATTACCATTAGTGTCATTTTTGCTATTTCAAATTGAGGATTGATATCGATCGAGGCAATGATCGAGTGAATAACATTTATTATGACCCAAATGTATTCTGAGAATTGTAGCAAAGAATCAGCCATATTCAATGATGTTTATTTGATAAATTTCATTCTTATTAAAGCAGTGTAGATGCATGTGTGCTCATGAATACAGTCAAAATTGGTGTGCTCGAGTAAACTGAACGTTTAAGAGCATAGGTGCTTTTGAAAGGCGAGCTAAACTATACAAGCTCATACAGGGTCATGTGTACAACACGCAGCCCTGGTTGAACGCGTTTATGATCCTGCTGTTGCAAAGGGACTCATCAATACTAGAACAACGTTGTGGAACATGAACATTAGCTTACTAATGCTTACGGCTTACGAGAAACATAGTTTCTTAGTCAGTAGTGTGGGTCAAATTTTTGCATTTTCGATTGNGTAGATGCATGTGTGCTCATGAATACAGTCAAAATTGGTGTGCTCGAGTAAACTGAACGTTTAAGAGCATAGGTGCTTTTGAAAGGCGAGCTTGAGGGACGGAGCTCCCCCCTCCCACACAAAAATAATATACTCCAAGGTTGGCGCTAACCCCCCCGCCCCTCAATCCAGTTCTTTTCCTTCATTTTGTAAGTTGTTAGTTTATTTAAAATTCACTTATATAAATTTTAAACAAGGTTCATAAATTGCTATTTGAAAAGTTAATTACATAATTTAAGCTACATGCAAAATTCAATTTAACAAAATAAGTTGTGAAATATAATATTGAAATCAAATTCACTGTTAGGCTAAGATAGTGAACCATTAATAGCATTTATTTACCGGCCCATTCAAAATCATTATAACACATTGCTTTGCTGTAAACAGTTTACTCCAAGTTTGGAGTGGAAATAATTTTAGACTATTTCAGCGGCTGAAGCAGTTAATAACAGTAAACTATACAAGCTCATACAGTGTCATGTGTACAACACGCAGCCCTGGTTGAACGCGTTTATGATCCTGCTGTTGCAAAGGGACTCATCAATACTAGAACAACGTTGTGGAACATGAACATTAGCTTACTAATGCTTACGGCTTACGAGAAACATAGTTTCTTAGTCAGTAGTGTGGGTCAAATTTTTGCATTTTCGATTGTTGATTTTCTTGAATTTTATCAAAATGTTTAGCAAAATTGATTTAGATTCTTGATAAAGCACACATTCATACCTCTATGAGAAAATTTTAAAATTTATTTAAAGTTGTAACATTAAATGCTCTAAAAATTGACTTAATTTTGATAAAAAATCGTCTCAAGATACAACTTGCTATTATTAAGGCAACATTTGACTGCGTTTTAAATATGATTTTTTTTTCTTATAAGTGTGACTCCTTCATAATGTACTGCAAATGCAATTGGCTGGGCTAAAAAGCATTTTTTTGCTAACACTTTACACAGTATTTTGATAGCAACATTTTGTTGTCTTTAAAGAGTTCATAATAAACCACAAAATGTTTGAGCCATCACTGACACTTGGGTGCAACTTGGTATGAAACTATCCGGTGCAAAATGATTCATGATAATATACACTAAGTCAGTCAAAGATTCATTTGGATATTTTATTGAAACATGCAACTTAAGTATCCGATTTGTAAGTGTCAACCATCATGCATTGCAAAGAGTCCCAGGTGAACGAACTCATACTTAATTGCTCAGCTATCCTTCCTATTTTTATTGCTTCAAGCATGTGATGCCAATACCGTTGGTCACACCGTAGTGCTCGTAGGGCACCAGACGTAGTTCTCATTTCATCTATACATATTCATTGTACAGAATTAAAATATTGTTAAAATGTCATTATGACTTCACGGATTTACGTATTCTCTGAATTGCTAAACTGGCTAAGAACAGTGAAAAATTGAGATTTAAATAAAATTGTGCACAATTTTTTTGTGAATTTTTGGAGTAGCTGCATTGTAGTAAAGTCCGTGCATAGTGTTGACCAGCCCTATTAGTCAGTTTTAATAACGGCTGCATATGGTTAGGTGAGACATGTAGTTATTATTGTAAGTCCATATACCTAAAGAATTTTCCCCTTTCTTATTGCATTTTGAATTGAACTGAGAAGAACAATTATCTAAAATCTTCTATTATAAAAAGTATTAAAATTAAGGTGCAATGGTATTTTCACTGTATACAATTACATATATTTACAATGTAATATTGTTTTAGCTAGCTTCATATCCTGTTTCACTGCGAAACGTAATGTCAACTTAATATTTATAGTTTTTTTCGTATTCCTTCTACACATGAATCTTCTAGTGACCAACCAGAATGCTCTCATTCTGAAATAATATCAGCTGATTTTGATACAACTGTTTCTTTTGAAGCACACCAATGGCCATCGTCAAAAAGAAAGTGGAATGCTTGGATGTAAGATATGTTCCAAAATTGAGTCTAATAAATTATTAGCTGACAAAGGCGTGCGCATTTATAAAGAATGGTCAAATTTCAACGTAGTGTCTAATATAAAGGAAAACCATCAAATAATAGCATTGTTTATAAGCATATTAGTATTTCCAACGTATATCTTCATTAGGGCGATCCAAAAGTCATTGAGGTCAGTACGGTCAAAATAAAGACTTTTCGAAAATAAAGTCAACACTGGCAATTTCAGAGATAAAGTCAAATGTATATAATCAGTTCTTAGAAATTGGTTGCGGTTTTTCTCACGAATTGCATATTTCTAAGAAATATCCACCAGTGGCAGCTGGTAGTTGGTGAACATAGTGGGAGAACTAATGAGTTCTGTGCTATTTCAAAAGTATTGCAATAAAAACGCAGCCTTCTGTCTTAATATTTAAATGTGTTAATAATTTTACTAATATTTAAAGCATGCTAAAACCGACAAGGTGAAGATGATGAAAATTGTGCACGATTGGGTTTATATGTATCCCAAATGTAAAATGCTTTGCACCCTGTGCAATGAATCAGTTCGTCACGAAAAGTAATTTTTTTATGCAAAGTCATAGGAACTCGTCAATCCACAAGCGACATATTGACACGAGTTCACTCACACCAAGGTTCATTAAGACAGCAAACCTTTATTGCTCTTCTGAACAACGACTTTGTTGAAAACTCAGTGGAGGCATTTTTGACAGCCAACCTTCCATTTAAAAAATGAGAAACCCTGTTATGCAGAAGTAATTCCGAGATATGAAATGGCCATTATCCCCGAAGAGTGCAAAGTGGAACAAATTGCAGAAAACGAAGAAACTCGTGTTATAGATGTTCTGAATGATAAAGAATTCTTCCTGGTAGTCGATAATTCTGAAATCAATGGTTTCAAGTATTTTAACAGCTCTGGAGTCTGTGTTTAAGCTAGTATGTGCAAAGATAGATGACCTGCCAAATCATGCAATTGTTTCCCAGTACATCGATAAGACTGTTGTGTATATGGTAGCTGCTAGGAAATGTCCAAATGTCCTAAGAACTTTTACTCGAGAAGACATTTTTATGTGACAAATGCAGGGCAATTACTCCAGAATTGTGCTGAGAAGATCAGGAGCAAATACAAGACTGTAGAAAAGCTGGAGGCCATTTTAAAGGCTACGATGGTGAAGAACACCTCGGGCAGACATTTGTTTCATGAAATTGGATGGCTGAGACCTGCCATCGGATACTATGTCCATTATTTACCAGAAATTCGATGCACAATGCTGTCTTTGCCAGATGATGTGGAATTAATAAGTCAAAACAGCAGTCAGAAACGTAGATCTAGAAATTGAATTGACGGTGTCATATTGGTCATTTGGAACTAATTTACAAAATAGAATCCCACAAATAGTCTATGATCCAAGCATACAACAAGTGAACAGTGTTTTCATTCAAAGAAGATGGATGTGCCCTTAGGGATTTGCTGAATGTCAGGCCGTCTTTGCAAAAATACATGACAATTTCAGTTGAAATGAATTTCTGTTGTGCAAAGATCGCCAATTTTTGCCTGAAAACTTGAGAAGACACTTTAACTTCCATTTTAACCACTGTGCTGATAAATAGCCTACCCTAAAGTCGAAATTGAACAATTGTATGATTAAAATCAAATTTTATTGGTCAAAATTGCAACTAGAAGTTATTTGGATTGAATAAACATATATAAAACATTTAATCAAAAGATGGAATAAAAAGCTAGGATGTCTAGTTATTTAATCCCACCACAGTACGAAAATTACACTCTTTGCTAAACCATTTTGATTAAAAAAACTGCTGTATATACATGTATAAAATGTTTGGATAAACCATTTTAGGATGAATATTGTAGTAATAGTAATGACTTTGATGATGATGATGAAGCACTAGCTAATCTTGCATTTTTTATGTTGTTCAGTGAATACGACCCAAAAGAACAATACCACAGGTGAAAAGAGACTTTTGTATGGTGGAGACCAAAAATACATTTACAGAGCCACACATAGACGCTCCCTTAACAATGTAAGCAAGCACTACGTTTGAATATTTTCAGCCGTTTTTGACTGATGACATAATAATTTGGTTACCACTGCCAATTAATACAGTGTGCTAAAATTTCAAAATGCAATAGACATATAAAAGAAAGAGGCAGCGGGAATATGTTCTTCATAGAATACTAAATAGTACAAAGGTTCATATTCATCAGGTAGATGTGTCAATATTCCTTTCAAATTTCTTGGAGAAAATGTTAACCTTTTATTGGCGTACACTGGAGTATAATGTAGAAGCAGATTAGGAGTAAAAATTGGAGTAGCTAGGTGGCAAAAAAGGAGTAGGCTGTAAGCAAAAAAAGACTGACGACAAACCAAGTGCATGAAATTCTGAGTCATGTGTTCGGGTGGTGTTATTCTTGTCTAGTCCTCCTCCACGACGTTGAGTTCCTCTAAAATTGACATTTAAATATCTGGAAGACGGGATTGAGATTGGAACACCAATTTCTTCCTAGAATTTAATCCGACAGATTGGATAATTGCAGAATTATTTTCTACAATTGAGCACCTAGTTTATCAATGCGGGTAGAAACTTTATCTAATACTCAGTGGTGGTGTGTCGTCAAAACGTTTGAGTGCTAATAAAAAGAACATATAAAAATTATTTTCAGGACTCAATAATTAAGCATCAAAAGATTCGAGTTAGTTGCCTTGCTTGAACAAAGTTAAAAACATCTTTACTTGCAAGGCGAATTGAAGGAATTATTAAATTTTAATATGTGTGAATTAAAACACTATTTGTATTTTTAGCACATAGGCAGAACCATTAAATTTTTTTCCAAACAACGAAAAAAATTGTTATAAAAAATCCATTAAGGTTTAGACATAGACAGTATAGTTAATACAAATTTCCTTATAAAAAATCTGATTATAAGGAAAAGAAACGATGTTAGTAAATTAAATAATTCGGTTATGCACTCGTCCCTATTACGGCAAATATAAATTAACGGTATTACCATGTTATAAGTTTAATATAATTTCGAATGAATGGTACATAAGGTTTAAAATTAAATAAATTTAGTCCAGGTGCTTAATTCATTTGCAATTCCAATTAATGATTGCTTTTTCAGTAAAATTTCCTTTATTTTTTTCTTAAAATGTTTACCAATTTTTTTCAGTTTTAACTTCAACATTTAGATCATTCCACAATTTCAAACACATAAATGTAAATGAATCTTTGTGATTGATATTGCTAAAAAGTTTTTTGTTTCCTTGATTGTGCTTTAGGAAATCATTTAGGAACTTAGGGGAATTTGACCTATTAACATACTTATGCAATATTCAGAGTGATTGATATTGGATATAATATAAAGGTGATAGTATCTTAAATGTTGATATTAAGTCTCTGACAGATCTGTGTTTGGGTATATAATTGAGTGATTTCAAATACCAGTTGTACATTTTTTATAATGATGTTCTATTTCTAGTACATATATGTTTAATGGGCATGCAGCAATAACTAAATTCACTGATTACAAAAGAATTAATAAACTGTTTATGATATGAATTCCCTAGGTGCTGTAAATGATATAAAAATTCCAGATGCCATTTTTCTTAATTTTAAAGACAAAAATTCATTAAATTGAGTTTTATTTGCATTATTTTTTAAACTATTATTATAAAATTACATAATCAGTGATTCAAAGTCTTTAGTCAAAAACTTAGTTGTGTCAAATGGATTTTTCGAGGTTGGTACTTTTTATCAACATATGAAATCTTGAAACCAACATAGGGAACCTTGGGATCAACATAGCAAATCATTATGACAATATGAAAAATAATTTAACATGAATGAGGTATGAAGATTACATTAGATGTGTCATTTTAAATTTTCTCATATGTTCATTAAATATTTATCTAAGTTTTTTTTATGAAATCAAGTATAATATTTTATCATTTAGTCTAGATTACAACTCAAAAAGCAACTGCTAAAATGAAATGTTGATCTCTCTTTTGATATAATTGATACATATAACTCATTCATGCTAAATTTTTTGTTCATGGTCATAACAATTTGCTATGTTGATCTCAAGGTTCCCTATGTCAGTTTCAGGATTTTGTATGTTGATAAAAACTACCAATCATTTTTTGATGTTCTAATAATACATGTGTCATCAGCATACTGGTAAATAGTTCCCTTTTTTAGTGATTAAGACATCATTTACATAGAGTGCAAATGAGATAGGCCCTAATACTGTGCCTTGTGGAACTCCAAGATTTGTAGTTGTATAATCTGAAAAAATTCCATCAAATTTTACATGCTGTTTTTGATCACTTTAAAAATGCATTATAAAATGTATAGCTAAATAACTGAAGCCCTGTTCAAATAATTTTGCTCTTAAATGTTTAAAATCCATAGAATTGAATGCCTTACTAAGGTCTAAAAATGCAACAGCCATAGAAACATTGTTATTTAGATTGTATTTTAAATTTTTGGTAATTGAGAGTATGGCATCAGTACTGCTGAATTTTGGTGTGTTATGCTTATTGGTCAGTAATTTAGTGGATCAAGAGGATCTCCTTTTTTATATAGTGGTATCTAAATATTTCAAAATGTCAGGAATATTATTTTCAATAATACATTGATTGAAAGCTAATGGGATGTATTCTTCAAATATATAAAAGTGTTTTTTTATTATGAAATATAGTAGATTACTTGAAACACAAGATTTTGTTGTGTCTAGTCCTTTGACTACTTTCATTAAATCATGAGAAAAAATTAAATTAAAATTAAATTTAGAGTTTTGTTTCAGTTGGCATACACATTCTTGATATGTATCATGAGAATTAAAATGAAGATTTCCCATTTTTGCAAAAGTATCAT
Organism: Hofstenia miamia; assembly: GCA_900660155.1. Classification (NCBI taxonomy): domain Eukaryota; kingdom Metazoa; phylum Xenacoelomorpha; order Acoela; family Hofsteniidae; genus Hofstenia; species Hofstenia miamia. Next base: position 408,955 of record CABFPE010000575.1, read on the forward strand.
TCAAAATTTGTGCTATTTGTTTCTTATTTCCATAAAGCTTATTTTTAAAATGGATTTAGTTAAAGTTAGTTGATAAACTTTTATTTTTTCCAATTGTTTGTCTCACAAAGTTCCAGTTTCTATTTGATTTATTCATTTGCTCAAAATAATTCTTTATTTTAGCATCATAGTTCTTTTTGCGGTGTCTTTTGATCAATTGCTTTGTGTGTTCATAATTAGTCAAATTAGTCATGCTTGGTTGGGATTTGCAAGTTCAAACAAGTAGTTTTTGTTAATTACTTGCTACCTGATTACATCAGTATCACTTGGTTGATCATTGAAATTTCTATTAATTATTTGCACCTGATTGCAGCAACTTTGTTTAATGCTTGAGTAATTTCCCAGATAATGAATTTCAACATGTGGTTGCATTTCAACAATGTGTAAACATAATTAAGTGAAATGTTCTTTCATCAAAGTTATTAAAATCTCTGGAAAAAAATAACTTTTTTATTTTAACATCAAATTTGGAGTTACAGATGTACACACAAAGATTGTGATCACTAAATGAATCAAAAATGAAATTTAAATGAGCAATTGGGTTATCTGAAAGATAATAATCTATCAAATTTGAATGTCAATTTGGAGTGGACTTATTAATTGTTTTAATATCAAATATGTCACAAATGCTATCCAATTTGTGTGATTCATTAAGATTTGTGTAGTTAGCAATGAAATCACTTAAAATACTTATGTATTTCTTTTCCAGAATTGCATTTTAAATTTCTTTAGACTTATAACTGTAAAAGCGGAAACAGTTTTTATTTGAATTGTAGCAAACATTTAGTAGTTCAGTTTCTAAAGAATTAATTTTAGAATTGAGTTCAATCCAAAGCAACTAAAAAATTTCATGTTTTAATTCAAGATCACTTCTTCATTTTGACTTCATTGATTTTGGAATAATTATTAATAAGCCACCACCCCCTTCTAATATATTTTTGTAATGAATTTCAAACAAACTAGGGTTTGGATTATATTTATGTTGTCATAGTCTTTTACCAGGTTTCAATAACTAAGTAAATTGCATTATTACCAATTTTGCTATAGATATTTGCAAAAGACTTCTAAGATTTCTGTAAATGAATTTGAAATTGTTTTTGTAGTTAGCCATAATATTTTTGACTTGATTATCAGTATATACTGGACCTGGATCAGTGTAGAGTCACTCAGGGCCTATTTTTTTTGATTTTATTATTTCAGCACTCTGAAAATAGTGTTAAGTCTTTTTTATGTCCTGATTCCATAATTTGTTGCTACCTATCTGTATCAATTTCTTTTAAATCAATTATTTGTATTTTTGAGTGTAGTTATTTGATAGTGTTAGTATTTATCCCCTAGATTCAAAATATGTTTGATTGTTGTTTTTAACTTTGCTAGGGAAATTGTGTTTTGTAAATGTAAACAATATCCAGGTAATAAGTTACAGATTTTGTAATAAATATCTGAGTTTACTGTAGTGAAGCACACAATAAATTTGGCTTCCTTCAACTGTGTTCAATCTTTTTCATTTAATTATCTACTAACCCATTTTAGATTCAACATCAAAGATTTGGTAATTATTGCTTAAGATCCAGCAACAATTCAGAAGGAAACTGCACTGGGTCTGGGGTGACAAATAGCTCCTTAACAATGACAGCCAAAATCATGGTCACTTTAGGTTACAATTACTTGTAGGGAATAACAACTTTTATTCAATTGATTTGTACATGCACTTAATAATTGACATGTTACAAATATACTATGCTGATGGCAAATGTGAATGCATGGTAACTATGTGCCTTTTGTTTATTATTTATTTACATGAGCTGAGATAAGAGAACTCTGAGATAAATTGTTTATTGAGCTAGAAATTAATACTTGAGACACACAATTAGCACCTTGGCTTTGGCATGATGCCATGTGAATTGGTCACTGCTGGAGTTCTTTATTGAATGGAATATCTGTATTTGTTTGGCAAAATCAGTGAACCACCAATGTATGTTTTCTGTTGGAATGTGGGTCACTCTCTGCTATGGTAGACATTGCAACCTTCAATCTAAACTCTTGAGTTACCCAGTACCACTAGAGTAGCCAGAGCTCCTCTATGATTCTACATTAGTTTCTACATCACATAAGAGTAAAATTGTTAATTTTATGATCTCAGTTAGCTGAAAGATTATTAATATATATTTATAGTGCACCATTATTTGATGGATGCTTTGTTATTTTATTTTCTATTATTGTAGCTAAGTTTTAGGTATACAGATGTTGCATGAAGTTTAAAAAGAAAAGTAACAATAAATCTACTTGAAGAGTGCCATGTCTATTTTTGGAAGGTATGAGGAGTTAAAAGAAGAAATCAACATGTTGATGAGGGCATGACTTTTGTGTAAGACTTGTGAGGAATTTGAAATGAGGAGTGAATGATTGTGTGAGGAACAAAGAAATCTTTTAAGATTTGCATTATAATCCTGATTCCTTGAGGAGAAAGATGGATGCCATCATTAGCTAAGAGGCTGAGGCTGAGCTTAAGTTTTTTCTGATTCTGAGATTTTAGAGTAAAATACAATTTATTTTACATTAATTCCAAGCTTTGTAAGATGAAAAATAACTATTTACAATGGATAAAGAAACTGAAATTTTAAATAATTCAAATTTTATGCCTTCAAGTTGATTTTTGGTTGAATTTGAGTTCATGTATAGATTATTTGTCTTGAGTTTTTCTGATCAAGTTTTGCAAACTCTTTCATGTTTGAGTTATTAGAATGGTGATTTCATGATAGTTGATGATCATATAACATCATTAGGGCAACCCAAAGTCAATAAGTTCTATTTGGTCAAAAAACAGTCAAAATTTGTAAACTATTAAATGAAGTCAAATCTGTACAATCAGTTCTTAAAAATTGGCTGCTATTTTTCTCACAGATTTCATGTAGAATCTCCATCCAAGCCCAATTACAAACAAATGAAATTTTTAATTCAATGTTGTGGTATGCAACCTGGAATGACACTATAGCTGCTCAATACATAACAAATATTTAGATAATAATAATAATATTTTATTTCACATACAGAATACAAATACATGATAATGTAAATAGGAAAGGACATGCTAAGCATCAGACATGGAGGCTACATTCACATGATGTAGTAAGGCTTATTGCCCTAGATAATGTATCTAAGCATCATAGAAACTTGGTACAGGTGGGTCTTCATCTGTGGCATCACGTATTTCTTTCATGTTTCTGTATTACTATGAAAAAATTTGAGCTCAGTGTGTAAGAGGTTCTCATTGTTGTTTTGTACATTCCATACCATCCTTATGAACTGTTGATGAAAATTATCTTCAATGATTTGATACAGGTTTCTTTTATTGTACTTTGTTAATTTCTCAAAATATGAGATAGGCTTGCATAGTGTTTTCCAAAGTGCTTCAGTCAGATACAATCCAAAAGCTGTTGCACAAAACAGGTAGTGCTGTAAAATATATTTCATGAAGATTTTGATAGACTTCAGTTTTGATAGATATTTTAGCATGCCAGAGATACATTGTATGACATAGTTTATCTTTTTAATCAATGCCTTAACTTGCATTTTGAAATTCAGTTCATCATCCAGAGTAGTTAAAGAGACTGATAGGACGTGCCAATGGGACACCATACCTTTATCTATTTGCCACATGGAAATGAAGCAATTCTATTGGACGCCATCTAGTGACGAAATATTTTTGACAAAACTAAATTGAGCAAATTAATTCTTTGACAAATTTTTATTTTTTAGGCAAATGACATATTTCCTTCTGTTAATATACATGTTCATTGTAACAATGTCTTTAATTATGCAACACTCTGCATTAAGGAAAATAATTCATAGATGTAAAAGCCAACACCTGGGTATAACATTTGTATAGAAGTATATTTTAACATGCATTAATATTAATCAAAGATATAGATTATACAAAGTATAATTTGCACTAAATGTAAAAGCATACATTACACAACAGCTCTGAGCAATGATGTTCAGCATTGTGCAATATTCAAGTTTCCATCTTCATTCTAAAATATTACAACACTTCCACATTCACCCAGGAGGTGGCCACCAGAAATGTGTTAAGCCATTCATTTCATGTGGCTGGCTTTCCCCAGGAGGCCTATTGTTACCATAGACCTAAACACATAGTAAGTTAGTAATAAAACAAAAATTTTGCCTGGTAATTAAGAGTATATGTTGAGGGATTATAAGCAGAGTTGTGCAATGTTCAGTGGATATTTTCAATTTCTTCCCAAATTGAGGTTGTCACAGCAACATTACCTAAATAGAGTAAAAGGGCAGTATAGTGAAAATAAATACATATACCTTTGTAGGCAAGAATTTTAAAACAACAATATCCAACAAAGAGTAAACAAGAAATGCGTGCAATTTAAATAAACTCTTTAAATATTGCAATTTAAAAAATACTTGCTCATAAATAGAGGTGAAAGCACAAGAAAAAATTTATTTACAACATCAGACTACAAGTTCCAATTAAACAAGTTTATCTAAAACAGAATTAAGTGATGGTTTATGGGAAAAGAATATACAAGTCTATGTTCTTCTCTGTTATTTACCAAGTACATACAGTTTTTGTTGTTGTGGGATGATGAAGAACTTTTTTGGAGGAGATTCAATGTCTATATTTTGACCAGGTCTTTTCAAGTGAAGGGAGGAGGAGCTAATTTCATTATGTAGTGGTGGTGGTGTAATATCTAAAAACACACATAAATATTTAATAAAATAATTAATAAGCTTAACTCTATGTCCATAAGGCAGACTTTGATATTTGTTCAGGAGGTATCATTTATCATCATAAGGTATAAGAGAAATTTTATTTGTGGTTTGTCATTGGATGATGAACAAATTCTTTGTTGTCCAAAATTGATTTGAAGAGATCAAAGTTCATCATCTTCTTGACAGCTCCACAACCCCCTTAGCACTTGATTCTCATTGCATTTATTATTGGAAACATACTGTACAGAGTACATTTTCAATTTCAGGGAAACCACCTGATTGATGACATCACCACCAAGCTCATCCTTTACTTTCAAATACGTTTTTTTCTATATTTCACTAAACAAGGGTGAGTCTCTAGAATAGTTTGAAAAATCAGAATGGATTGACATTGAGGCTAGATCCTCATAGATATTTTTGGTCCGTATTTTGTAAAGGAGGGAGTCTGTGTCACTGTGATTTTATTGTAAAGTCACTTGGGGCCTTTGTTTAATTTTTAGTCAATTTTAGGCACTCTCCAATTAATTTGGTGCTATTTAGTTTAGTGATTTTATTAATTTGTGATCTTTTCAAACTTAAGTTTCAAATATAGTAATTGTCCCCTCAAGCTATTGATTACATGTAATTGCTCAGTTAATTTGTGAGGGAAACAAGCCAACTTTTGTAAAAACAGTAAATATTTACCTTTCTCTTGTAATAAATAGGGAACACAATGTAATCAAATGTCAAATAAATTTCATTCTCAGTGGATAACATTTGCTCTTTATTATTTTATCTTTTACTAACCTTTTTAGCTCTGGTATGAATTTTATAATAATTAAATTATAAGATCTGGCAATAATGTGGGAGGAATTCCACTGTGCCTGGGGTGATAACTTGCTACATTACAGATGTGAGCCCATATTGTGTTCACTTTAGGCTATGTGTAGGCATAGGCAATAAAAGAATTACAACATCTATGATCAAACATTCACAAACTATCACACAATGTGAATATACTATGCCATTGGCATACACAAATATGTGCTAACTACACATTATTCAATATCTTTATTACATGAGCTGAGAAGATAAACACAGAGATAAATTTGCAAAAGACCCCACTCCTGCTGCCCTGTCAAATCCATTTCTTTTGTATACAATACCATTGCCTCATTCCAAGTCACCACCTCTGGAATTTCAACAGCTTACAGAAGCCCTTACTGAACAGATCTCACAGTGGTGCTCCTGTGAAGCCCATTTTGATGCCTTACAAGCTGAAATGAAACAATAAGCCACTGCTGCTTGACAGTGAGAAAAACACCTGCTCAATCTATCTCAGCCTTAGAGCTGCAAATTCAGGAATCAATCCCACATTCCCCTCTGACTTCCCCAGAAGAACCTGATTATGTAACTCATGCTCTTTTGGACAAGGCTCTTGATGCTCTCTCAGAAAGTTTCTCAATGGTTATCTCACAGACAATGTCTGCTCACCTTTCTCATGCTTTGTCAGTACCTACAACATCCCCTGTGATGCCACCTTTCATTACCCCCATTACCTCTTTCACAAGTGGAGCACCTACCTTCACTCAGTCTACCCTTTCTCAAGTCAAAACACTAACTCAGTCAGCTACACCAAGTTCTTGTACCCCAAGCATAACAGTTGTGCCTCTGACACCAGTGAATGTTACAGTTATTCCAACTACTATGATTGCTCCACCTTCTTCTCTGAGTGACCCTATCAGATCTACAACAATTTGTGGGCCATGCTTCACTCAGTCCATTTTGCCTACCAAAGCACCAGGAAATGAACAATGAAATTTTTTCAATAGACACTCAGTATTGCCTAAATTCACTGGCAATTGGATGAAATTTCACAATCATTCAATGAGTGGCTCTTTCTGTTTGAGCTTACAATGAAGCAGTATAAAATCACTCAAGACGCTGCTGCTGCACAATTTCTCATGTTCCTTCAAGGCCTTGCATACAATCAGTACATGATGCTGGATAGGGAAGTTAAGACAAATTATCAGTTACTCATTGGTCACTTCCAGAACCACTATAAAGCACCTCACATCAAACAGCAATATAAGATGCTCTTATGTGATCTTTCCTTCAAGAAGGGAGATGATGTGAGAACCTACATTATGCAAGTTGATAGACTCTTTTGCCTCAGGAAACTAATTCCAGAGTATTCAAGACACTATCTCTTCTCTTACATTTGTCAGGGATTCCCTTTTACCATCAGGAGCTGCCTCAAACTTAAATGTGACCTGGAAGATGATTTTAACTCTATTATTAAGAAGGTGATTAGCATTGTTTACATGCTACAGAATACAATGCGCATCAAGAGAGATGCTGGTGACCTATAGATGGCTCAAACTACCACTAAGTTGTTAACCTCATCAAGTTCTGCTACAGTGCAGAAGAAGACAGATACAGAAAGACAGTCAGCTCACATTTGTACTCAGACAGGAGCAGTTATCTGCCTAATTTGCAGATGGGGATGGTATCATCATTGATGAGCCTTCTGTTGTAGTGTGCACTCCTTGCACCCCAGTCAAGTCTGTCAACCATTTAAATTAGTTGGAGTGCTGCCTCCTGAAAACCATGTGCATGATGTTTAGGTGATAACTTTGTTGCTACACACTAATTTCATCCCCACAGATGTGAATGGATTGCTGATTAACACTACCATTGATACAGGAGCCTCTGTATCCACCATAAGCAACACCTGTTGTGACAAGCTTTGCTTGCATAGAGAAGATCTGTTACCTTCCTCTGCCTGTTTGTTGGATGCTATTTTCCTGAAGGGCCAGATCAACAACCTCGAGTTGCACATTCACCAAGAATGTTTTTGCTTTGACCTTATTGTGGTTGACACCTGCAATCAGCCTCTACCATATGACGTCGTTCTGAGAAATGACTTCCTTGAGAGGAATGCATGCATAATTGATTACTGAACCAACACTCTCTCTATTTGCAAAAGTGAGCCACAGGAAGAGCTTACTGCTGCTTGTAACAAAGAAATCTTACTAACATTAACTGATACTATTGTTGTGGAACCATGGCACTGGCAACAAGTTGCTGTCACTATGAGCTCTCCTTATGAGGGAACATCATGATTTCAGGACAAAAGGGAATACTCCTTTGTGGTCTACATCTCTCACCTAACCTCTGTCATGTCTCTCATGGAAAGACTTACATTACTGTGCTTAATAGTTCCAAGTGCCTGATCTGAATGGATCCAACAAAGACATCCATTGTTGTGATGCTGGTCTGACTCAAATTCAAAGCTGCAGCCTGTCTGCCTGTTCTTACCACAATTCATGATCTAAGTGAACCAAATAATCCAGTCCAGATCCCAGCTGTAAATGAGAGTACTCATGGACACCTGAGTCCACAAGAATGTGACGAATTCTCTGCCCTCTTACACCAGCATGATGATGTGTTTAATTACAGATCAATTAGTGTTGGAAAGGCTGTTGGGGAACAACATGCCATTGAAACTAAGAGTGATCACCCCATTCAGTTGCCAGTTTGAAGGGTACCCAAGAATTTAAGAGAGGAGTACAAACAGATCCTAAGTGATCTCATTGAAAGTGGGATCATACAGAACAGTAACAGTCCATATGCCTATGGTGTTTATTCGTCAAGGCAAGAAGTACAGCCTCTGCGTCAACTTTCAAAGATTAAATGATATCACAGTCAAGAATGTGTATCTGTTACCTTGCATTGAGGATCTTCTATATGATGCCAGCAAGTGCAAGTTATTTTCATGCTTGGATCTCTGTAAAGCTTATTGGCAAATACCAATGAAGCCTGCCAACATCCCAAAAACCACTTTTATTATGCCATACAGCCTTTTTGAGTGGAAATACATGGCCTTCAGGCTTTGTAACACTTTGGCCACTTTTCAGTGTTATGTTATCCATGTATTACAGAATGGGGCTAATGTTCTCAATCCTGGGATCACTGCATACATGGACAATATTCTCGTTGCTGGACACACATTCTCAGATCACTTAGATAAGCTGCGTCACACTCTCAAGATCCTATATGACTCTGGACTCTGGGTAAATGGAAATAAATGTTCACTCATTTCACCACAAGTTACCTTCTTAGGAAGAGTGATTGAACCCAGGAGAATATCTATTAAGAACAATGTGAAGGACCATCTCAAGAATATTGAGACTCCACACTCACACAAGGACGTCCAATGCCTGATGGATTTTCTTAATTACAATGGGTCCTTCATCTCTGAACTAGGCAATCAAACCAAGCATATATCTAACTTACTTTGAAAAAACACTGAATTTTGTTGGACCTGGGCTGAACAGGAAGAGCTGGATGCTGTGAAGCAAGAGCTCAGATGGATCCCCATTCTGAATACACCTGATTATACAAAGGAATTCATCATTAATTGTGACGCAAGTTCAGTCGCCATCAGTGGCATGCTCAGCCAGATGATCAACAGCAATGAATGCCTAGTACAATATTTCAGCTGGAAGCTCTGCAAAGCTGAGCTAAATTATTGAGCAACAAAGTCTGAAATGTTAGAGCTTGTTAAGAGTCTGAAGAAGTTTCAATTCTTCATCTTAGGTCGCCAATTCATTGTTCACACCAACAACTGTGTGCTAGCATGGCTTAAGAAATTCTCTGGCAACAAGTCAAAGATCATTTCCTGATGCTTGGAATACCTCAATGATTTCACCTTCACTATCACTCATTGTCCAGGGAGATTGCATCTCAATGCTGATTATTTTAACACTCTACCAAGTTATGAGAGAGATCTACAAAAGCTGCCAGGTGAGAAAACTGCATTTGGATTCATCCCAGCTTGTGAGTATGAGCTCCTCTCTTATATCAATGCAGATTGGAATGGGAAAGTGATCCTCCCCATTATGGTGAAAGAGGAGATCTCAGAAAAGGAAATTACCACCCATCAATTATACAACAAATTCTTATCCGAAATTGTCTTTAAGGTCAAGAGCCCTGACTATGCTATCAGCAACTTTGCTAAGAGGTATTTCCAATGTTATCATTGGAAGCTTACTGAAGTTGGACTCCTCTACACACATAGTCAGAACAATTGTCTGGCAATTCCAGAGTATTTCAAGTGGGATCTTGTCCAGAAGATACATGAATGCAGTCATCTCAGGATTATCCAAACAGAGAGAGCCTTTAATGCTTGTTATGTCACCATCAGTAGTAGAGCTACTGTGTAAGATGTGATTGATAAGTGTGAAGCATGCCTGCTTCAAGGAGCCAGACACTTTCCAGAGCAGAGAGCCAAGCTCCACAGTTGGGTCACTGAAAGAAGGAACAAAGTGGTCCACATGGACATCAAAAAACTGTCTAGGGATGAGCAAGGATTTCAATATCTGTTGGCCTTGATAGATCATTTTACTAAGTATACCACTGCCAAAGTCATTGGTGAAAGGATAATCAAAGAATGGATTTTTAAACTCAGGCCAATGGAGTGTTTAGTCTCTGACCACAGTCCTCAGTTTGAGAACTCTTTAATGTCCACTATTATGAAAGAACTCAAGATTGTCCACAATTTCACCACTGCTTACCATCTGCAGTCAAATGGGGTCATTGAGTGACTGAACCACACCATCATTAAACTGATCACTTTAGCCCACATTGCCAGTCAAAATTGGAGACACTTCATTGAAGTGGTTGAATTCTTTTACAATACCACTGTTCACTCCACCACCAAAGTGAGCCCTTTCAAAGCCATGTGTGGCTGTGAAGTGAGCACTCCCCTGTCTATCATGTTTATGGACTACAACAAACCAACCTTGGAGAATTTTGTGAACCAGATGCTGAAAGAATTCCAGGAAGTGCACCTCTCTATCTGCTGGAATACCAATCAGTCTGTTATTTGCCAGAAAAGAAATTTTGATAAAAAGCTGTATAGTGAACCTTATAAAATTGGAGATTCTGCATTTGCTTACTTTCCACGTCAGGTTACTGACACTAACCAGGTATGAAAACTTGCTGCTAATTTGCAAGGGCCTTTTAAAATAGTCAAGGTGTTAGATCACCACTGGTACTTATTAGATAATGGTAAAGTCATCCATTTTCAGTGGCTTAGACAAATGATTAAGGATATACAAAACACAGTCATTGACAATAATAACGAGTTTTCTCTCATCAATGACGGCATTAATGAGATAGAATATTATGATAACCTCACTGAATGTGAGGAAGATGACCTTATGCAGGTTGATTATGATAGTAACCTTGGTAATAGTAGAAACACTATAGCTACTTGTATTTTGCCTAAATGAAAAGCTAGAGATCAGAGATATTGAGACCATTTAAATACTCAGGAAGGGGACCTTAATCTTATAACTTTGTTTAGCAACTATGAAATGAACAGAGAACCAACCTCTGGCAAGACACAGAGTGTGACAACAAATCAACCATTAAGATGAAACAAAGCAATCAATGACACCAAGACAATCAGATGAAGGCAGCCACAACTATGAGGGGAGACAACTCTCTCCTCAGGAGCGGACTTCCTGTGACTATGCTCAGAGACAACTCTCTGAGTGGGAGCAGACCTCAGACAACTATGCACAGAGACAACTCTCTGTGTGTGAATCCAAGGAGCATAGAGTGCCTTTTGCCCAACTGTTTAACATAGCCTTGCCAAATGTTGACTCAAAACCCCCTCCTAGTCCCAGTCCTTCCTCCCATGACTCAGCTAGTATTAGGTCCCAAAAAGCCAAGGAATGTAAAGCTAAGAAATCTAAGGTTGGTGATGAAATCTTACATCTGTACTTTATTGCTACTCAGAAAGCAGTTTGTTTGGTTTGAGATAATACATCAGAAGAAACTAAGAATAGATTGTGATGGACATTCAACACCAAGGATTTAACCTGTTCAGTCAACTTGATCCCCTTTGTCATAGATGCAGAGCATAGGCCCCAGATCAACGCTATCATCTGTTATGACCCTAAAATGTTAGCTGGCATGGCACAACATTATTGGCAAAGTACTGTTCACACCATGTTAAATGAGGACTTCAACTTGTCTCACTTATGCTAGTTTCTAAACAGCAAAGAAAAGATAAAGAAATTTGAATGTGTCAACATTGATTTCAACAACCTGTTAGTCATCTACTTCTTCCATGTCAATGAGGTGAACCACCCTAGAATAATGGAAAAGATAGAAATAGCCTATCAACTCACCAAGGAGGAGAAGATATGCTTAGTTATGTTCTTAAAAGAAGAGTACCAGGATACTATCCCAGACGAAGTTGAGAGTTTGCACTTTCATATGGAAAACTTCACTCTTTTGTATAGCAGATGCTACCAGCCCACAAGCATGTATAATACTCACATGATCTCAGCTACTAAGATCATCTACATGGATCTGCTCTTATGCAAGAAAATACCAACTCACCATCTCACTGTTGATACTTGTTTGATCATCAATACATGCATCCAGGCTCAATCACTAGAGTAGATCAACATCAGCTTGCCTGGCCTCAGCTCTGATGTCTCTGATCTCCATGTCAGTTTTGCATTCTCACAAAGCGCTGCTACCCTGCAAGAAATTGATGAGGTATGGACAAATTTGAAAGCAGATCACAGCCTGGAGACACAATGGCCTATCATCAACATTCAGAGCCCCACGTCACAATATCATCAATCTGTTGAGAGAATGCTCACAGAGTTACGTTTGTCCCATGACATGCAAGATCATTAGAACTTTTCAGAAAAGATGTTCTTGAAAAAATTTGTGCTGGTGATTCAATCCTGTGGAGCCATGTGGGTCCTTGCTGCTTTTCTCACAGTTGATCCTCATCTTCAGCTACCTATGGATAAGTCCACCAGAGAGAAACTTGTGAAGCAGTGTTCTCATGAACTTACTATCAGTCCTGCTGCCTGGAAGGTTAAGAACTGGCTGCTCCAATCTTGCTCATTGCCTGTTTTTCCTGGGAAGACTAAAGAAACAATGGAATGTTTTGAGAAGTTCTACACCCATCTAATCAGATCCAGTGGACCCCTTGGTCACCTTCCACCTAAATGATTGTAAACCAATTAGGAGTTTTGTTCTCCAACTTAAATATCTTCCTGGACACACTCAAGAAGTACATTGGGGAGCCACTGCCAAGACCAAGTTCCCTTCTCTTAAGTCTGAGTATGTGCCTCTGTGCACTAGTTGACTCATGTTCTGTGAATATGGTTCTACAAAACAATTTACTGTGCTAGTTGGTCACTACAACGTTCTGTCACACATGGAAATCTTATTCAACCTGGAGCAACTCAATTATCATGAGTGTGGGTACAGCAAACTCACCCAAACCCAGCAGCAAGCTAATAAGGATGGCAAGATCATCCCAATCACCATTTTAGGGCAGACCATGAAAATGCCTGAACAGTTTGGCCATGAGGAAGAGCTCTTATCCTCCTCAGCTATCAAGGTATCACCAGTGATGAAAGCCCTCATTGAAGCTGTCAATGTAGAAAAATTTTCCGGGGTCACAGTCTCCCCCAAGTTCATGCCCACTTAGTCTCTTACTGAAAATGAAGGAATCTTAATGATTGAGCACTGCCCTGAAGAATTTGCAGAGAAACCATTAATAGTCAATAGAGTTGTTGAGCCCAACAGTGACAATGATATCTTAGGCCTCATGAAATGGTGCCTCACCAAGATGCTAACCAAGGAAGAACTGGTCCTTCTACTATCACCAGGGCAACAACTCGCCTTGGACATAGACTATACCACAGCCTGCCTTGATCTCTCTACCACTCAAATTGAAAATCTATGGAGCCATGGACTCTGCAGCACTTTTTGGGACTCCATCAAGGATGCCAAAATAAATTACCCTGTCACAATCAGAACAGCCTCCCTTCAGAGCAAGTCCAGCTTTGCCCAGTTGGAAAACAACATTGAGAAAGACAACCTTCTCTGCATCCTGCCACCTTGCTTAATGACACCACTGATTCTGCCATCATGGAGAGTATGCCATGGAAAGGAAAAACACTCTGCCCACATTAGTGACCATATTAATTATGTCTGAACCACCTCTGAAGTTAACAGAGCCATGCAAACAAAGGAGTATAAGGATACCTGTGACACATTGCTGGAAGGTGGTAACCCTGAGCACATATATATTGACGGGAAACTGACTATCAAGGATATCTTTCAGAAGGGCCAGCCTATCTCTACACAACTAGAGAAAATCAACCAAACTATTAACTCACTTGACCCTCATGTTGTCATTTTATTTCAAGCCAGAGGTGACCTGATGTGGGCCAACAAAGCAGAGAGAATAACCCAATACTATGATGTAACCAAGCATATTGAGATCATTACCATGCTATGTGATGGCATTACCAACCCTGAAGAGATGACACTGCAGCAAATGAATGAGTACTGTTCACTCTTTTTTTACCACTCTACCCATATGAGTCCTCTCAGAGAAGTCTTCCTTTACTTTTATCCTGATACTAAGATTAGCGCAGATGATGCACATACCTCTGACACTGATGCCTTGATGACACTCCTTATCACCCTCAAGGGCCTCTGTCTTTATGAGCGTTTTTATGATACCTTCACCCAGAGGTTGAAAATATTGCAACGAAATTGTCCTATTAGTCCAAGGCTACCAGAGCTCAAGTATTTCCAGTTACACAGCAAAACCATCACTCAACAGGAGGCATTAATGCAGGTCACTGGGTGACCCCATTATGCAGAATTCTAATCTTGGGATGATGTATTGGCCAAAGAAATGATTGAAGAAGCCCAAAAATTGTTGTGTGGTCCTACAGTCCAACTGTTACTGCAACCTTAACTGTGCAATGGGGGGGCATGTAGAGTCAGTCAGGGCCTTTGTTTAATTTTTATTCAATTTTAGGCACTCTCAAATTAATTTGTTGCTATTTAGTTTAGTGATTTTATTAATTTGTGATCTTTTCAAACTTAAGTTTCAAATTTAGTAATTGTCCCCTCAAGCTATTGATTACATGTAATTGCTCAGTTAATTTGTGAGGGAAACAAGCCAACTTTTGTAAAAACAGTAAATATTTACCTTTCTCTT
>CABFPE010000575.1:423902-440137 GCA_900660155.1 Hofstenia miamia
GTAAAAACAGTAAATATTTACCTTTCTCTTGTAATAAATAGGGAACACAATGTAATCAAACATCAAATAAATTTCATTCTCACTGGATAATGTTTGCTCTTTTATTATTTTATCTTTTACTAACTTTTTAGCTCTGGTAGGAATTTTATAATAATGAAATTGTAAGATCTGGCAATAATGTGGGAGGAATTCCACTGTGCCTGGGGTGATAACTTGCTCCATGACAGATGTGAGCCCATATTGTGGTTGCTTTAGGCTATGTGTAGGCATAGGCAATAAAAGAACTACAACATCTATTGATCAAACATGCACAAACTATCACACAATGCAAATATACTATGCTGTTGGCATACACAAATACATGGTAACTACACATTATTAAATATCTTTATTACATGAGCTGAGAATATAAACACAGAGATAAATTTGTTTTATTGAGCTAGAAATTACAACTTGAGACACACAATTAGCACCTTGGAATGTAAGGATGGATTCTAATGGCTTGGCTTTGGTGAGATGCCATGTGAATTGGTCACTACTTTAAATACCGTCTTGGAATTACTTTTTTCTACAATGAAATTGGTGAACTACCAATCTTCATTTGCATTGTTAGAGCATGGGATGTTCTCAGTGATGGTAATCTTCTGCAACCTTCATACTGCTTGAGCTGCTAGATGCACCCTGTGATTCTGCACTATTTTCAGATGCTGGCTTCATAATTTGATAGTAGAACTTAAACATTTGGAGGTTGGAAAAATCTAACATAGCCTGACCCACATAATTTGGTTTATTCCATACAATATCTTTATTTTTTAGCATGACCTGCATCAAATTTTCATTAATTATGTGGAATGACTTAAATTCTAGCTGCTTAACTAATTTCTCTGCTGCTTCTTGATCCCTAACAAATTTAGCTCTACAGCATTTCCTGAGGGAATCCATTGTATTGCCAAAAACTGCATTGAACATGAGTTTATAAAAACTTTTTTCAAACTCATTTTTAGCTGGCTTGTGTTTTGATGTATTTAAGTCTATGTAGGGCTTTAAAAACAGTGCCTGCTAAAATTGTAGTGCCCTGTGGAACTTAGTTATCTTTAGCCCTTGTTCTATGTAAAATTTCAATGCCACATACTTTTCCCTTTTGAAAACTGTTTGGACCAACTTTGCCACTTTGCCAGATTTCAGCCTCAACATCTCCTTAATATTTCTTGTGTAAGGCAACAAATGCTCATCTCCACCAACCATTTTATGTAGTGCAAGGGGGAAGTCAGAATGTTGTTCATGTAAATTGCAGGGATATTTCAGGTTCACCTCTACTGAATAGCCTAAATCTCCATCCTGAGGTGTATTCAGAATTTCATTTATAGGTACATCTGTCCACTGCAACTGTCCAACAGGCAAATTCATGGTCATGGTACACCCATACAATGAATTCATAACTAAGGAAATAGCATAAGTAGACTACTTTTCAGAGTCATAGCCCTCTATTATGGGGTTGTTTGCCTTAAAGTAGTGTTCTGAGTAAATGCCTGACATGCCTCCTCTAATACCAGCCTCAATGAATTCCATTATTTGATTGTTATCTGCAATTGGAGCAAGTGAGAAGTTTGTGTAGTTTAACATGGCATTGCAGCTAAAGTTGGACAGTGTAAAAAAATGAGTCCATATTTTTGCTTGCTTTCAACACAAAATTTACAAAGTACATCTGCCAGCAACAGTATCTGACATTAATTAATTATTGTGAAAGTCTTTAAATGTGGTACATCCTCCATTGACCCATATATTGTTCTGCTCATGTTCAAGCTCCTTATGTGTTAGTGGTATTTTGCTGGTTAATCTATTATGAAAATAGTGTAATTCTGGCAGCCTTATTTCATTAAATTTATCTAATGAGTCAAACCACTCAAATGGAAATTGACATTTGCCTGTGATAAACACTGATGCTTTCTTGTCACCCATGCCTGCTCTTAAGAATTGATATTTGTCTGCTCCAATATTTTTAGCCAGATTTGATAGCTATCAGTAACAAAACAATAGAAGTCCAAAAATCTCAACTCTTCATGAATTTGCTTAGTTGCACCATTTTTATCCTTGTAGTTATACACTGGGACCATAAGACTAAATGAAATGAAGTTTTGAGATGTGCATAGTATACATTTTAAACTTTCATTTTCCTTGAGCTTCAGGCTTTTCAGCAACAAATGCATGTCATAATTGCTGGCATTGTGTGCAAAAACTGGTGTAAATTGAGGGTTATGGTGTAATATGTTGCAATTGTTGTTGGCAACACCTCACACTTTTCCAGTATTATGACAATGATCAATTACTTTGTGTGAAGTGAGTTCAAATTCTTCATTGCAAAACACACAAGCAGTGGAATTCTCCATTAAATATTTTCTATCAGTCTGTGAAATTATTAGTTTATTAGTTGATGATACTTTGGCTTGGCAGTAAATGAAGTTTTAACAATTTTGGGAAGTTCACCCCAACCTTGTTCCATACAACCCTCACCTAAAAAATATACTGGTGGAAAGCAGCTGTTTTTCAGTAGTACTAACAATACAAATACCAGATGGGGTTTGGTGTGGGTCAGGCAGAACACTTTGAATTTTTTGTGATATACACTCTATGTCCAATGCAGCAATAATTGGCACAAAGATTTTAGCTCCAAATGATTTAAATGTAATTTTCTCATTGGGCTGAGGGAAAGTAATTGTAGGCTCAACATTGCCATTGCACATATTTTGGTATTTTCACAAGTTCTAAAGCCTGAGAGACATTTGGAGCAGAAAAAAACCCTTGATCTATTCTTAAAGAACTTCATGCAGGTGTATAAATTTGTATTAGCCACATAATGATGTTTGTCAACTTCTTCTAGTAATAGAAGGTTTGCCTTTTGTTGATGACAACTTGGAGAGATGTAAACAGGCACCAAAATTTTTTACTAAGACCATACACATTCAGTGTAATTTTATTTAACTCTTCAAATTGGCAGATGTCAATGATAGACATTGGAAATGACATTGCTGAATAATTGAGAATTGGCAAGAACTTGTTGAGGCAGCAAATTTCATTACAATGTTTAATTTCAGGGTGGAGACATACCAGGACAGTATACAAAAAGCATTTATTTGTTTGAGCAGTGTAAGGGTTTGCTAAGAAGTGGTTATTTTTCAAATAATCAGGAAAGGGGATGTAACTTCCCACTCTTGTTGGGCAATACTTGGCAATACACAGTCTCACTCTGTTTATATTCTTCAGTACCCAATTGGAGCCATTTGCTTCATAGATGTTGATGTAATTGGTAATTCCATCTACCATTTTCTGAAAATCTGCCTTGCTCAAGCCACTACTAAAGACAGATACAGGGGAGATTGTTGGGTATAATAAAACACTTTTTTTCTCACCATTCTCTTCCTTAACCAACTCCAATTCACATGAAAGGTAAACTTTAGAGGAGAAGTGTTTGGCTATGTCATCCTGAATAATATTGGAAATTTGTGGGTGCATCACAGAAAATGTAGAATAAACATCAATAGATGTTGGAGGAGCACTCTGATAATAAGCAAAACTTCCACAACAAGCTGTTTCCACTTTGCTAAACATTGTTTCTTGACTACCATCCACAATGTTGAAATTTGCATGAGTCTTTATGTGGTGGTCAAACTTGTTCATGTAAGAAAAGTACATCTTGCAAGAAGGACAGAGATAAACACCACCCTTTCCATGAACAGATTCAATTACTTCATCAGAGAGGAAGGTCTAGAATCAGTATAAATACATGGAAATTTAAAATGTAATATATTATATTTTGAAAATAGTTTAATAAGCAATGAAAAGAAAATACAATATTTTATAAATTGCAAAATGTATTTTTAAGAGCTAGTTGTACATAATAGAAAAATTTACCAAAAGTAATTACTGAAAATTGATAAATTGTAAATGAGTGGGATTGTGCAAAATCAACAATTAAACTTTCTGATTGAATGAAAAACACATGATAGTAAGTACAAATGTGTAATATATAATTAGAATAGTTTATATAACTAGATACACTAAAAAAGCTATATGAGTTGTCAGTCATCAGTGAAGAGTAGTTTTCAGTGAGGTTCTTTAAAAGTTCAACAGGGGAAGAAGTAAGTCCTTGTTGAGCATTCATTGTCTAAGCAGGAGAGAAGTAATATCCACAGGAATAAAAAATGAAATGAAAATTGTATCACTCCTGCCTCATACTTAAATGCCCACACAGTTAAAATGAAATTCTATTGGATGCTGAATGAGTAAATTAAACAAGAAAATTTCCATATATGAAAGTTGGAACAAATAATTGACAGAAACAGGTTGACACAAAACTATGAGTCACAAACATGTGATATCTCATTTTGAAAAAGCATAAAAATTTGAAGTAAGCAATTTCATTACAAAATGTAAAGCAGATTTGTCAAATAAATAGATAAACAAAGAACATTGTTGCATATAAGTTATAAACCTTCATTTATAGTTGAGAAAAAGCATGCAAGTGTATAATAATTAATAGAATTCCCTTACATATAAAAGCAGTGACTGAATATGTATTGCCACATGAAATTTACAATAGCAACCATAGTGACTATTTCAATGTTTTGCAGAAAAATATTTNTCCAATGCAGCAATAATTGGCACAAAGATTTTAGCTCCAAATGATTTAAATGTAATTTTCTCATTGGGCTGAGGGAAAGTAATTGTAGGCTCAACATTGCCATTGCACATATTTTGGTATTTTCACAAGTTCTAAAGCCTGAGAGACATTTGGAGCAGAAAAAAACCCTTGATCTATCCTTAAAGAACTTCATGCAGGTGTATAAATTTGTATTAGCCACATAATGATGTTTGTCAACTTCTTCTAGTAATAGAAGGTTTGCCTTTTGTTGATGACAACTTGGAGAGATGTAAACAGGCACCAAAATTTTTTACTAAGACCATACACATTCAGTGTAATTTTATTTAACTCTTCAAATTGGCAGATGTCAATGATAGACATTGGAAATGACATTGCTGAATAATTGAGAATTGGCAAGAACTTGTTGAGGCAGCAAATTTCATTACAATGTTTAATTTCAGGGTGGAGACATACCAGGACAGTATACAAAAAGCATTTATTTGTTTGAGCAGTGTAAGGGTTTGCTAAGAAGTGGTTATTTTTCAAATAATCAGGAAAGGGGATGTAACTTCCCACTCTTGTTGGGCAATACTTGGCAATACACAGTCTCACTCTGTTTATATTCTTCAGTACCCAATTGGAGCCATTTGCTTCATAGATGTTGATGTAATTGGTAATTCCATCTACCATTTTCTGAAAATCTGCCTTGCTCAAGCCACTACTAAAGACAGATACAGGGGAGATTGTTGGGTATAATAAAACACTTTTTTTCTCACCATTCTCTTCCTTAACCAACTCCAATTCACATGAAAGGTAAACTTTAGAGGAGAAGTGTTTGGCTATGTCATCCTGAATAATATTGGAAATTTGTGGGTGCATCACAGAAAATGTAGAATAAACATCAATAGATGTTGGAGGAGCACTCTGATAATAAGCAAAACTTCCACAACAAGCTGTTTCCACTTTGCTAAACATTGTTTCTTGACTACCATCCACAATGTTGAAATTTGCATGAGTCTTTATGTGGTGGTCAAACTTGTTCATGTAAGAAAAGTACATCTTGCAAGAAGGACAGAGATAAACACCACCCTTTCCATGAACAGATTCAATTACTTCATCAGAGAGGAAGGTCTAAAATCAGTATAAATACATGGAAATTTAAAATGTAATATATTATATTTTGAAAATAGTTTAATAAGCAATGAAAAGAAAATACATGTCTAAAATCAGTATAAATACATGGAAATTTAAAATGTAATATATTATATTTTGAAAATAGTTTAATAAGCAATGAAAAGAAAATACATTATTTTATAAATTGCAAAATGTATTTTTAAGAGCTAGTTGTACATAATAGAAAAATTTACCAAAAGTAATTACTGAAAATTGATAAATTGTAAATGAGTGGGATTGTGCAAAATCAACAATTAAACTTTCTGATTGAATGAAAAACACATGATAGTAAGTACAAATGTGTAATATATAATTAGAATAGTTTATATAACTAGATACACTAAAAAAGCTATATGAGTTGTCAGTCATCAGTGAAGAGTAGTTTTCAGTGAGGTTCTTTAAAAGTTCAACAGGGGAAGAAGTAAGTCCTTGTTGAGCATTCATTGTCTAAGCAGGAGAGAAGTAATATCCACAGGAATAAAAAATGAAATGAAAATTGTATCACTCCTGCCTCATACTTAAATGCCCACACAGTTAAAATGAAATTCTATTGGATGCTGAATGAGTAAATTAAACAAGAAAATTTCCATATATGAAAGTTGGAACAAATAATTGACAGAAACAGGTTGACACAAAACTATGAGTCACAAACATGTGATATCTCATTTTGAAAAAGCATAAAAATTTGAAGTAAGCAATTTCATTACAAAATGTAAAGCAGATTTGTCAAATAAATAGATAAACAAAGAACATTGTTGCATATAAGTTATAAACCTTCATTTATAGTTGAGAAAAAGCATGCAAGTGTATAATAATTAATAGAATTCCCTTACATATAAAAGCAGTGACTGAATATGTATTGCCACATGAAATTTACAATAGCAACCATAGTGACTATTTCAATGTTTTGCAGAAAAATATTTTTGTATGAAAAAGGTAATTGTAAGCTTTTGCAATAGTATTAATGTGTTCATGGGATGTTCAATAAATAACCTTATCTTTGTTACATGAAATTTACACTGTTGATATAATTTTATAAACAGTTCATGCTTTTTGAGAAAGAATGAATATCATGTATACATGGTCCCACAAATGCAAAAATCCTTGCAATTAATTATCCACTTTACCAATGATGTTATTTGATAATCATAAATCAATATATAATGAAATTTCAAATTAAATCAATTTCTTAAATGCTGTTAGTTACAGAAGGACAATGCACATTGACAGAAAGTACATGAACACAATAAGAATACTTGGTTTTATCAAATAAATATTTGTACACCTTCCCAAATTATATTCAATGCTCTGAGTTATATAAGTGACAATAATTTAAATTATGATAATTAAAAAAATATTTTAAACACAAAATTCAAATCACTGTTAAAATAACACTATCAATAAAAATCAAATAAGGTCCCTGTAAAGAGATGTATTTAATCATAATTCAGTGATGGTTGTAACAATATAGCAATAAACATTTCTTGCATTTATGTAGATTTATTATTGTATGTCAAAGTATTTCTAATTTCCACTTGAGAAATGCACTAACATTTTTATGTGCTATTTGAAAAAAGAAATCAATTGAGTTGCTTAAATGAATTAATGCCACACCATAGAATCAGTTTGCACAAATGCTTGAATAAATTGCTTTAGTATTTACATGGTATATGAAAAATATTTTTTGTGAAAATAATATTTTGAGCAAACAGGATACTCATATTTGAGAATATTGTGATAACAACACTTAAAAACATTTATATAAAATCATTCTCAAAGTAAAATACTGGAAATTATGTAATGCTTAACACATTTGAAAGCATGAACAAATAATTGCACAGGTTACTAACAACAGCCTGGAAATAAATTTACATGATACCATATAGAATCAGCTGCATAAATGTGTGAATAAAATTATTTTAGCATTTACACAATACTTGAAAAATGCACATTATGAAAATAATATATTGAATTCATTCACTCATAAGCTTTCTAACTGAGTGGTTTACCCATTTTTCATTGTTCAAATACATGAAGAGTCAGCATATATTATTTGAAGTGTGAAGGAATGCCTACAATAATTTTTACTATATCAAGGAATTGCTGATATTAATTGATGAAAAACTTTACATTCTTACAGTATGCCACTCAAAGGCAATGTTTAACTCTCTTCCATCTTATATACAAAAGGCTTTTAACTGGTATGAGCTGAACTTCCATTGTATTTCATTTACAGAAGGCAATCTCACAAGTGAACAAATGCTTGAATTTATCAATTCACTAAATTTATCAACATGAAAGAAAACAATGTTTTGGGGATGTGATGCTATGAACTGTGAATTTCTTATCTGAATAATCTCACAACCAGTGGAAAATTTATTGAAATTTGGATATTGGTACCTGCAGAACATGGAGGACTCTACAAGTTGCATAAAAGACTATTACAGATTTGTACATTGAATGAAGATACTCAGTATATTTGATATTACTAGTAAATGTAAATTTAAGAAATTCATTGTAAGGTCTATACCATAAAGTGATTTATTTTTTACCACTAAAAATGATATTTTTCAAATAAATTAATGCTTGAGCATATACTATTAATTCCCAAAAGCATGCAATTTATACAATTACTTATATGGAAAATGTTATTTTTCTATTTTTAAAATTCATGTATTCAATAATTGTTTGCTACATGTAGAAAGAATTGAAAAACAAGTACAAAATCACGTTAATTATATTTACAAAATTGTAATATGAAATGCTTTCTTTTACCTTACATATATGACAAGTGTTTGTAATTCTCACAAATCAAATCTCCATAGTGCTTTGGTAGAAAATAGTAGAAAAACATGTATTATGGAAAAAAATTATTGAACAAAAGGATATTATAGCAACACCTAAAAACATTTATGAAAATCATTAATTAAAATGCTGAAATTCATACAATGCTTTAACACATTTTGGAAAAATGCATGAATAATTGAGTGAGTTACAAACAATAGCCTGGGAATTAAATAATACAATGCCATATAGAATCAGTTTGCATGAATACTTTGTTTAGGTTATGCGCAATAATAGAAGAACACACATTATGGAACAAGGCAGATATTCATAAGCAAAATAATGTTTTTACAACACCTAAAACATTTGCAAACATTATCAAAGAAAAATGCTGAAATTCACTCAATGCTTTAATACATTTTGAAAAGTGAACAGATAATTGAGCAAGTTACTAACATTAACCTGGGAATTAATTAAAATGATATCATATAGAACTGCTTTGCATAGATACATTTGTTTTTAGGTTGTTTGTAATAATAGAAATAACAAACTACTGAATTTAAAGAACATTCATTATTTCACCTTAAAGATGGAAAAGAATTCTCAAAGAAAAAGCACTAAGAGTTAATTGTGAAAACACTTGAAAAATATCCAATGGAAAAAGGTTACTAGCCATAATCTGTAAATGAATTAATCCAATAGAATAAGTTTGTGAATAAATAATGCATAAACACACATGCAGTATTTGAACAATATGGCAAACATATTTAACAAAAGAAGCATCAGTTGGTTTTTGCTATTACAAAATAATTCAATTACAGGTTAAATCAACTTGAGCATTAATTGCTATGCCTCATATTAGCATAACATTAAATTAACAAATATCAATTTCAAAAACCATTCATTGTTACATAAAGACATAAAATCACTCTTTAGGAAAAGTGCTGAGATGTGGATGCTAAATGGTTTTGAACAATATGATATATAAATTACAAAAGCAATCTGAAAAAGAACTAACACATATAATTAGTTTGTCCACAATGTGCAAAAATTTTTTGAAGCATTATACACCCTCAAAAAACTGCACTATGAAATAAATGTTGAGAGGATAGGATATTTTCAATCACAGTGACACCAAACCAGCAAGTAGCAAACAAATGATTTCATGAAACAACCATTTACAAAAAAAATTCTCAAATAAAAGCAGTGAAATCTATATGACATTTAAGACTTTTTGAAAAATATATAAGAAAAATGTCTTGGACATTTACAAATGGGCATTTATGAACATTTTCAGAAACAGTGTAAGAATACATTGAAATAACATTCTATAAATAAAAAAATTAATAAAATCTAATATTAGTTTAATAGAATTTTAAGTTAACCATAGAAACATTTATTCCTCAAAAATATTTTAAAGTCATTCTTGAACAAATTACATTGTGTAATTGATTGAAATATAAATTTGTAATCATTTTATAAAAATATAGCATAAAACAAACATTACTACAAACACTATACACATTTTCTCAGAGAAATAAATTTAAAGTGAATGACATTCTATATCATAAAATTTAACAAACATAGATTTAATTCAATGCAATATGAGTGATTGAGAATATATACTAGTGAAATTCTTAGCAAAATACATTTTTTGCATTTCCAAATGCAAAATATTATTACAAAGAATGATATACATGTATAGTTATAATAAAGAAACATTAATAAATCACTTACTATAGTTAAAAGCAAAGCAAATTTTGATAGTGAACTGAAGTATATAATAAGAGAACAAAGAAATGAAATGTCAGCCAATCAAATTTGAATTTAAGAAGTTTGGGCAATGCATTTTCTTATGACTGTCAAAAATAATCTCACAAGATTCATAAATGTTTAAAATTAGTTTAAATGGAATTTTATTTAAGAGACATCTAGTTAAATATTAGTAATATAGGATAAACATTGAAATAACATTTCAGTTCTTCTCCACATTGTAATTTTTTAAATTTTTAAAGATTAATTACAATCAATTATTTAAACTCCAATAAATATAACATGCATGAAATAGTGATAAGGGGCATTTCAAGCATTTGAAAAATTAAATTACATGAAAACTGAGATATAAGCATTTACTATTACTCCAATAAATAATTCAACAGCATGACATCACATAGGTTTTTCCATATTTTACTTTCACCATTTATATACAATGTTGTAATATTTCTCTTTTCAAAGTACCCATTTTGTTTTAATGCAATTTTTATGTGTTAATGGCTTATTTGCCTATGCCCATTGATGTAATATTTCTATTTTACCAAACACCTTTTTGTTCTAAAATGATTTTTGTGTGTTAATGGTTTATTCACCTATATACATTGTTGTAATATTTCTCTTTCCATTGTACACGTTTTTGTTTTAATGATACATTGATGTAATATCTCTTTTCACCAACCAGGCTTACATTTTTACAAATTATATAATACTTGGGTGTTATCAAATGTCACTGGATGTTTAATTTTGGAATGGTTATTATCATTTTCATTGCTCATGGTTTAGGTCCATGGTAACAATAGGCCTCCTAGGGAAAGCCAGCAACATTAAATAAATGGCTTAATGCATTTCTGATGGCCACCTCCTGGGTGAATGTGGAAGTGCCATCAAATTTTAGAATGAAGATGGAAACTTGAGGAATGCACAATGCTGAACTTCATCACTCAGAGCTGCTGTGTAATGTATGCTTTTACATTTAGTGCAAATTATACTTTGTATAATCATAACTTTGATGAATATTAATGTATGTTGAAATATACTTCTATACAAATGTTATACCCAGGTGTTGGCTTTTACATCTATGAATTATTTTCCTTAATGCAGAGTGTTGCATAATTAAAGACATTGTTACAATGAACATGTATATTAACAGAAGCAAATATGTCATTTGCCTAAAAAATAAACATTTGTCAAAGAATTAATTTGCTCAATTTAGTTTTGTCAAAAATATTTCGTCACTTGATGGCGTCCAATAGAATTGCTTCATTTCAATGTGGCAAATAGCCATTGGTATGGTGTCCCATTGGCACGTCCTAGTGCTCTTTTTAACTGCTATCCAGGTAGATACTGAGGTACTTTATACATGCAGACTTCTCAACTAGGTTTCCATCAATATACATTACTCTGTTTTTAATGTTAAAACATGAGAGTGTTTTTCCTTCTTACATGATGAAATGTTAGTTCTCTACTCTTGGATGGGTTTAAATTAAGATTATTATTCCTTGAAAAGCTAGACACGTACTTTATGCAAGATTCATAACCTTTGTAATCCATTATGTCCCTTATAACAGCTAGGATTCTGGAATTGTACTTCATTTTGGTGTGTTTGTTGTCCCTCATACCAACAGTAGTGAAAGTGAAAAGAAATCTTGACATTGGGCCACCTTGAGGAATGGCTACTTTAACTTCTTCAGCTTTACTACAAGTACCTTTGATTCCTACAACTTGGCTATTTCCCTTCCAGTATGACATTAACCAGTGTGTCAGCCATGACTGATGATCTTCGATCGAACTGTCCACCATACCCAGCAGCTTATTGTGCAATATGGGATTAAATGTGGAGGTGTAGTTGAGAAATAGGCACTTGATAACCATGTCCTTAATCTGAAGCTCCCTTGGAACTTCATTGGTTAGACACAAAATTGCATCAAGTATTGATAAGCCTTTCTTATATGCTGAATTGAAAGGGCATTTTGCATCTCTGAAAGAACAATACTGTCCAAGCCTTTTGCCTCAATAGGAGTAAGAACAACCAGTCTAAACTTCTTATTTGCCATGTCCACATCTGTAACTTTAGGGATAGGAGCTACAATACCAACTTTCCATGTAGTAGGATAGTGTAGCATACACAAGCTAGATGTGTATATTTTAGAATATGGTGTCAATAGTTTCTCATGCAGCTTTGAGAAAGCCCAAGCTGGAATATGGCTCCTTCCTGGGATTTATTTGGTTTCACTTTCTTAAAGTTGTCAGAAACCATATCTTTAGATATTTCGTGAGAAGAGCCACTTATATTATGCAATATCAGATTATCCACATCCATAGTGGCGTAGCTGTTAAAACACAGGAAAAATTTATTCAACTCTTCATCATCATTAATTTCAATATTTGACTTCATCTGACTTTTCGTTTTCCAGGTAATGAATTTATCCATTTCCTCCTTTGGAATTCTGCTAAAGGTATGTTGCCTGTGTTTATAAACTGTTTTATGAATTTGTCTCTGGATGTACTTTTGCTGGTGTGTGTCTCTGGCTTTTATAGCTTTCTTCTTTTCCTTAACTAGCTCTAGCAAACCTGGGATACATTTAATTCAATCCAATATTGAGCTTTCTGCAGCAACTTTACAAGTTGGTACACACAAGTTTATCAGGTGGTCAATATAACATTCAGTAGTTATTACTGCTTCATTTACACAATCTGCATGTAGAACGCTACTGTCCGTCAACTGGAGATCATACTTGAGCCTTGATATGTTCTCAATTGTTAAATCTTACTCATTCTTGTGACCAATTCTCCTCCTCTTTGATCAACATGTTATTTGTGGTATCAGAATGATTGCTAAATGAAAGTGGGACAGTGTTTTCAATGCAATTCAATATCATAAAGTGTATAGTTGATGACATAGGCAGCATCCAATTGGGATTTGTTTGGGAAATAAGTTGGTTCATTAACTACATTTGTCATGTTCATACTTTCCAATATTTAAAGTTTAGTTCTATTTATATCTCCTACAACAACTACAAAACAGTTATGCTACTGCACCAACAAAATTTCAACTAAATTCTTCAAAACTTTGCCCTGTCCAGTTTTCTTACTCTTAGGCCTTATGTACAAGTTGACAAAGATAATGCCTCTATATTGACACGGCAGAAACCTGGGATGGCACTTTATAACATGTATTTCAATTTCCAGATTTGATTCAGCCATAAGGACTTTTGGCCTGTTTGGGCACCAGATTTCATTGACATGCGTAATGAGCCCTCCATCTCCTTTTTCCAAGAAATTATCACAGTTTCTATCCAGTCAATAGATATAAAAGGAATTAATCTTGATTTCATTATCTGCATCATCATCCTGAATTTTGGTCTCTTGTAGAGCAAATGATGGAGAATCCTTTGTACAGGGCAGTATGTTCCAAGACAAAGGTGAACTTACTTCTTATGCTGTTTATGTCATGACTTAAAATGTTAGGCAATGAGAATTCACCAGCATTCGCACATTACACTTTTCTTGTGTCAATTTTTCACTAGCATTACTTCTTCATCACCACAATATAGTTTTAGCTTTCTTATCTTAAGTGTATTTTTTAGAATGCCTTTCTTTATCAATTCATATCTAGTCTTCAGTATCTTTTTCTCTGTTTCCCTATCCTTCTTACTTAGAAAACGGTTGACATAAATGTTACCATCATATGATTTGAATTGACTGGCTTTTGCAAGGATTTTACGTACGTCAAACATGGAATTTAAGGTCACAGCGACAGCTCTTGGTCTTTTTCTTTGATGATCAAATTTTCCCATTCGTGAATTATTACAAATCCCACTAAAATCGTTTTGTATATGTCTCAAAACACCAAGGATTTCCTCCTCCTCAAGGCAGACATCATAGTTACCACTTACCTCAGGCAGACCATCGATCTTTATCATTCTCGAAACATCTTCTACACTTTTTGTTTTTGGTTCCATTCGACACAGAGTTTCCATCTGTATTGATTGATCTTGCATAATCGTAGTCAAGAACAGCGTATCCCAGGACGTTGCCACTTCGTTATAACACCTCTTGATTGTTTTGGCCAAATCATTCACCTTCTCCTTTTTGTCGTTATTACTTCGTATATTTCCTTCATTTCCAAGCCATTTCCGATGGAATGAGCAATGCTTTCCTTGCTTCCATTGTCCGCACAAACATTACAGAAAGTAAGCACATTTCCACCATATTGCTTAAGGAATTCAATTCCATTGTTATTGAATCCAACGCAATCAGGCTTCATATGAAAACTAAGTTTGCAGCATACACAAATAAAGTTACAATCCTTTTCATTGAAAGCTACTTTGCATGCATCACAATATTTTTGTTTAACATTTCTAGTCATTTGGGGCATAAACACAAAACATGACCATGCTTTCACGTGCTTAGCTGATGATAATAAAAATATTGACAGTTAATAATCACCACTACCCAAAACTATCAGGAAATAATTAAACAATTCACAACTAGGTAGCCTACATTTAATAATAGTAAATAAATAGGTAATCATATCTAAGGTCACATTATCAGTCAATGTATAGTCGGCAACTTGGATCTAAAAAGTTAAGATATACCCTACATTTGGATAACTAGCCATTTCCGAATTTGTTACTATATGCATTAGTGAAAACAAATGATAGCTAGCTAAGCAAGATGGGGAAAACCTTAATCATACACCTAACTTAAATGCTTAGCTATGCATTATAATTAAATAATCAAATTGAAACAAATAGTTTTTAAGTTGCTTCTATTTATACTAGAAATCCAAACAAGTACCTGCCACTTTTAAAATTTAAATTCACATAGACTAAACTGCATGTTTTTGCTAAAATTAATGCGGAGCAATTCGTCCTCAGGTGTTTGTCAAATGGTTTGCAGACAGGAATTTGCTCATACATTTGTATATGAAAGGTTAGGTAGTCAATCAATCACAATAAATGGTTATTAAATATTTTTTGCATTTTCTTTCAATCTCATTTTGATTATTATGCTACATTTATACTTCTAAAAAATATGCAATGATAAAGCATTGGCTTCTTGCTTCTGAAGAAAATAAATAAAATTGATTTTCCCCTTAATCCTCTGTTTTTACCCTGTAGTTAAAATAAAGTCAAAATTTTACAATTTTTAAATCAAAAAATGCTAATTTGAGTGAATTTTTTAGTCACAGGCTTAAAAAAGAGATCTTGATCACAATACCACTTAATTTATGGTGGAAATCATTTGCAAATTTAGATATTTTATGCTGACAAAATACTGTGTGAATTAATAACAGTAGATAAATATGGTTAAAGCAATTTTTCAGTGACAAGGCAAATACATTAGCACACTGGTTTGAGCAGTTATATTATTATTACTGTGAAATAGATCACTACAAATGTTCACTACATATCTATAGATCATGCTCCACTATTACAAGAAAGATTTAAAAACCTGGTGATAAAAAAGACCATACTATTTTATTATAAATTTACAGTATGGTTGAATCTTGGCTCAGGACAGGTAATGATTGTTACAATTAAGTAGAATTGTGAATTTCCTCACTCTTGACTGAATGCATAGACCACCATGCATAATTGAGAATCTTTTCTGAGCTCTTCATTAAAGAGTTTGCACAGCAAAATTATTAATAAAGCTTTATTCAATTTGCCCCACCCTAATCTAGATCATGGGGCTTCCCTAACCCAAGACTAAGCATCAGGGTTGAAAGGCATTTCATTAAATTTACAGATAATGACATTGGGGATAAAAATTAAAAGTTTTTTTTGGCGCTTTGTAATTCTCAGACTGATTTAGTATGTTACAAAGAGCCAATATATATATATATATATATATATATATA
>CABFPE010000575.1:447639-463693 GCA_900660155.1 Hofstenia miamia
TGAATTTTCGGAATACAATCACAATAATAATCTAAAACCTTTTTAGGGGAACGCCCTTGCAAAACCTAGATTGGTCAAATGTGTAGATTGTTGTATTTCATCATCTAGTTTATCATTTAACAATAAGATGTACTAATATTAAATAACAAATTACAATAAAATATTAACTGCCCTTATAATAGTTCAATTTAGTTTGTATTCAGCGCCCTTATAATAGTTCATTTTACACTAATTTGGAAGCCCATTTCTCCTAAACTAATGCCCCTATCTTGATCAAACTTAAGGCATTGCAAAGCGAAGCTACACACCAAGCTTTATTGAAATCGAATAAAAACTAAAGCCAAATAATGCAAAGGGCGCTGAATACAAAAAAATCCCCGAAAATCAGCATTTGCATTATAAGCCTTTCTCTTGATTCCTATTTAGTAGTATTTTGTATCAATAATGAGAAATTTGGAAAATTTGATAAATAACCTAATTAATATTCACATAATTTGCATATTAACTATCATATCGCAAAATGGTTTTGCCAAGATCAGAACTGACCTTAGTTTTCCTTTCTTTAGTAGTGATAAATTTCAAAAAGTTCTCATTCAAATTTAATTCATCAGCTTTCGCACTTTCGCAATTGGCATTGGTGGGGTTGAGGGACGAGGAGACATAGGCGTGACATTCAAACCATCTCATATAGTTGGCGACATTATCAAAGTAAAACTTGAAATGAGGGTGGGCATGCCAGGACTTAAAGTAATCAGAATCCATTAATCTAAACATAAGAATATTTTTAGGTTGGCTTGACATCTCTAGTAATTATAACGTAATATCAATGTGTATACCTTTCCCTAATGCAGAACACAACATTGGTAGCAGAATACTTCATGTTCTGGGTTATTAAGGGTTGCTAGAAAATTAAATCTCTTTAAAATGACATTTATAACTGGTTGTCACGCACAAAACAATCCTTATACAGACTGCGATTAAAGTTTACGTGAAAATTCAATTTCAAATTATATGTAATATAAATACCGAGGTCCAGCAGAACGTCCTTGTTGTTCATAACAGCAAACAGAAAAAGTTTTTGCAGGAATTAAAAAATAAAGTGTGGTCTTGTGAATATTGTGTTTCATTTCATTTGAGAGCGCCAGGGTAATTCCCTTAAATTTCACGTAAAAAATGGCATTTGGAGCCCATGTTCTTAAAATTTTAACAATTAAAGATTGTTGATACCTCTTGAAAGTGATCATTTCGAAAAAGATTTTAAATTGCGTCATCATTGCGAAGATAGAGCCTTTACAAATTCGGAAGCACAGTGGTGCTTTTTTGGCCAGGAAATGTAAAACATAATTTTCTCCCATACTGTAGGCTTAACCATTTTTAGGGTCACAAAATCTGAATTTGTAGTTAGTTGTAAAAAAATGAACCCCTACTGCCCAACACGGCCTTTTTAGTGATGTGGCCGAAATTATTTTTAAATAATTTTTTGGTGGTTGGCTTAAACTGAAATGCCATTGATAATACATTACAATTGCGGCTTGACCAAATTTAAATTTAAATAATATTGATAACATATGCATTTGAATTTGATAATAAGGAGATAATATTTTGTATTGTAATCGGATGCATTGTCATGTTTTTGTGCAAAATTGAGTATTTTAAGGGACCGGGCAAAAGTTTTTGTACATTATAAATACAGGGCGAAAACCGCTGTGTGGTCAAATTAAAAAAACTAACTTCGCAACCCAATTTCAATGATTTTTCGAAATGAACAGTTTCAAAAATTCTACAACATATCTTTGATTGACGAAATTTCAAGAACATGGATTCCTGAGCAGCACGAAATATAATAGAATGACACACCATTCTGATACCACAAAAGCTAATTTTGAATTCCAAGCAACAAACTGTAATTTAGGTATCGTCAGAAAAAATATGTGACACTGAGCCTGCCAATTTGCTTCAAAGTCATTTATATAAATTAGGAATAGAATTGTGCCAAGAATTGAATTCTGTGGTACTCCAGTTTCTATGGGGATGTAATCTGATTAAGTGTATTAAAAGTTAGTTTCATTCGTTTTTTCTTCAAAAAACGAAGCTGGGCTTTAGAAAAAAGGAAAAGTAACTGTAGAATCATTTATAGAGGCGTTCAAAACAAAGCAAAAGATTACTGAGTTTAAGATTAATGGTTTAACATCGAAGAGTTTTTATTTTTTGAGAATAATCGAGTATATAACTTACAGGTTGGAGGAAACAAGGCAAGATTGCACTAACATCTTAAATCGTGGTGATAATACATCAGGGCTTACTACATGTCTACATTGACTTAGCACTCAATATGAGTATCAAAATTATTCTTCAGGTATTGTAATTAGTTACAATTACAAGAACTCAAAAAGAAGTTTTAGAAAGTGAGGGAAAATTAAGACCTTTAACTATACTAAAAAACATTTAATGATATTTTCTTCACGATTATATTTTAGGGTTAGGGTTAATCACGTGATAATTGATTGGAATATTGGTGAATTTGATTAAAGATATATTTAATAAGTCTAGAAATGCTACTAAAATAACCAATAAGCCAAGATTCGTTCCACAATAATTGGTTATACAAATTTTGATAAAAGCCTAATTTCAGAATCTAGGTAGATTTCAATTTGAATAATAATGTTGTATTTCTACGTCCATTTTAAACATATTACTTAAATAAGGCCCAAAGTAAGCATATGTAAACTAGAGTAGACAAAACTATTATAGAAGTGCTTGCATCAGAAAAACTATATAGTGTCCTAACATTTTTATAATAAAGTTTAGTTCATTTAAATACTCTATAGCTTAACGTTCAGAAATATGAAAATATAACTGGATTGTAATGATCATATTTGAAGGTTGGTAATTTTTGCCAACAACGATTTACTTATAAAGGAGAACACAAAAACATTGAATGACAATATCAAATGAAAAACAATGAAATGTACAAACCTTCCATGAATGTGAACTAGTATAATCAAAATATGTTAATTTATCAATGTCGATATTACTAATTTTTTGCAATATATTGAAATGCATTTTCGAATACTTTCTGCCATAAAGTTTATGCAAATTTTTATATTTGGTAGGTTAAATGAGTCTTAAAATAATTCCTGGCCACAGAATTTGTTTACTGAAGACAAAATGCATAAAGGCACGGTGTATTTAAAATGTCATCAGTAGCAATTGGAGTAGGATGGTAATATTAGGCGATGTATTTATTGTGAGGAATTCTCGGCAAAATCACAACAAAATTGACATAAAAGTTATTGTATTTGTAATGCACGATACCCATGACACTATTCTGTATTTTCGCCAATTCAAATTGTTGTGTAGTTAAAGACATTGTTTAAATGTTAGATTTAAGATCAAGAATTTTGGATGAGTGTGAAAAGTCTTCAAATACACTTAAAGACATTTTTGACAATCTAGCAAATCTATGATTGAACAATTCATAGGGGCTTATGCTTAGCTGCAACTG
Organism: Hofstenia miamia; assembly: GCA_900660155.1. Taxonomy (NCBI): domain Eukaryota; kingdom Metazoa; phylum Xenacoelomorpha; order Acoela; family Hofsteniidae; genus Hofstenia; species Hofstenia miamia. The sequence goes on from CABFPE010000575.1 coordinate 451,145, forward strand.
CCAATCGACCTAAATCAGGACTGCACATTTAAGTTTTAATACTATGTATTTTTGGAAATGATTAGAGATATTTAACAGTAGTGAACAGCAAACAAAAGCAACAAAATGTGCATGCGAATCATATAGCCATATATGCAATATTGAAGTCTTTGCTTAGTGAGATTTTTGGAAACTTCTTCGCTTGACTATTAGGTCGAATTGACGATGTAGAAACACTCAACTGCATATTTTGACCATGAGGGTTTTCGCATGCATGCGTGATATTAGTATTAAAAAAATGCAAACTTAAATTTCGTTGAGGGGAGTTGTAAATTTTAGTTGTATTTCTTTATTATATAACAACAAAAACATTAATTTAACCTCACCTCCCTTTTCTTCACCTACATGTAACAACCTTATTTTGCCTCATTAGCATAATTCATATTGGTAAATCCACTTTATCCCCAAGTGCGTAGCAAATTTACGGATTTGCAGTGTTGAAAATTTCTGATATAAGTACAAACATCATTCAATGTCTAGAGGCGTTAGCAATCATTTTGTGGGCCGCACAAAATTCCTTAGCGGGTCACAGTTAGTCATCGCTGATCTAGATGTATTAAATGAGGCGCTCACTAAAGTATTAATTACTGAAATAATTTGTTACAGTTTTAGTTACTATATGAATTAATTTATCACATTAAATATTAATGATGATCATGTCCGGATTATATTTGTATCAATGCGCTAAAAAACGTTTTATCAACATGGTAAAAAATAAACGAGCACCTCAAAAAAGTGAAGTACACGAGTATATTCTTTTCGGCAATTTGAGCAAGATCTTACAAAAAATCTACATAATCGAATAGCAGTTTTGCCTGAATTACAAAAATCAGTGTTTCTACAGGGGATTAAAGTCCAGTGGTTATCACTAGGGATTTTACCTAAGAAACCTAAATTTAGCTAAAGTGACCATTTTCATGCCGTAAATTATATTTACCTAAATCCATGATTATATCTTTCGGAAAACAAGGCAAATGTTTAGTAAATTTGTCTTTAAGGCTTGCTCAGGTACATTAAATGTAACTCTAAAAAGCCATGCTCTGAAAAATCTTACAAGAAAAAGTCATTCAAAAATTTTAACATCTACATAAATTGAGCAACAATCACTCGCGAATCCTCTTGTTTAAAACGCACCAATAATTTCTACCTCTTTCAGAACAGCGGGAGAAACTAACATTTGAGAATATTAAGTATCACATGCTTGTTAACAATAAGATTCAAAGCAAGTTATTCCTACAAGAAAAAGGTACAAAAAACTAAACTACAAAACTACAAAAAGCTATTTACAAATATAATAAACATATATATATATATACATAATATAAAATATGTGTGTGTGTGTGTGTGTGTGTGCACTTCATACAAAATTTTAAAATGAATGTAGTGTATTATTGTCGCTAAGTAGGCATTGTCTATTAAAGATGAATGTTCGCAATTTCTTTCTGAATTTCGTGGAATTTTTTCAAATTTTATTTCTCTATTTAAGTTATTCCATAATTTAGTTGCTGTTTGGTGAAAACTATTAGAATGTTTATCCAAGCATAAAAATGTTTGAGACCGTTCACTTAATTTAATATAGTGTTTTAAAAACGCAATTGCGGCTTGACCAAATTTAAATTTAAATAATATTGATAACATATGCATTTGAATTTGATAATAAGGAGATAATATTTTGTATTGTAATCGGATGCATTGTCATGTTTTTGTGCAAAATTGAGTATTTTAAGGGACCGATTAAAAGTTTTAAACAGGAGGATGCGATGTTTTGAATTAATATTTGTAAAGAGGAATGAGCAATATTGAAAGTGTGAAAGGCAGAGTGTATTTATTAATTTTTTGTTGTACGTATTTTTGAGATGATAAAGATACTTAACTCCAGAAGCTGTTTCTTTAATTTTAACCAAGAAAAATTGTTCGAAATTTACATCATTGTCAATTTCAACACCTAAATAGCTAATGGATTCGCTTTGCTTTATTGGTACATTATTTAAGTTTTATGTTTTTTGTGAGATTTCTGTTTGTCTTAGGGGAGAATATATACTTTCAATTGAGAAATATTTTGTTAAATTTTCGATGTCATATTGGAGATATTTAGTTGCATTAAAGGCTTTTATATCAGTACTTATAAGACAGGTATCTTCTGGATATTGATACATTTTACTGTTTTTTTACCTGTTGAGTTATGTCATTAACATAGATTGCAAATAGAATAGGTCCGAGAACTGTGCCCTGTGGAACCCCACGGTCCGTCATAATATATTTTGGTTTTTACCAAAGTATAACTCTTTGCTGTCGATTTTTAAGGAAAGTCATTATTAAGTTAACAAAGTTATAATATATTAATTTGTCCGTTTATATGTCAAAATTCATTGAGTTAAAAGCTTTGCTCAAATCAAGGAGTACAACACAACTACATTTGTTTAGGGTCAAATTAGATTTTATTTGTTCTGATATTGATAAAATTGCATCTTGAGTGCTATAACAATTACGAAAACCAAATTGTTTGTTTGAAAGAATATTTTCAGATATCAAATATGCATTTATTTGATTATTTAATAATTTTTCAAATAGTTTACTAAAGGGATACCCAATGCAAATGGGCCTATAATTTTGTGCATTTAGAGGGTCGCCTTTTTTATACATAGGGCTTATGTCAGATTTCTTAAATATAACCGGGAATTCATTATCAATAATGCATTGGTTAAATGCAAATAGTAGATGTTCACTAAAAATATAAAATTGACGTTTAATAATAAAGATTGGAAGATTATAGGCTGCCGTTGATTTATTTGTGTCTAAAGTTTTTATGATGGTTTCTAGTTCATTTGCATTTATGAGGCTAAAAGAAAAGTGTGCTTTTCCTGGGAATTTATTAATATTTGTCTTTCTCTTATATTGGGGAAAATTGAAATTGCCAAGTTCCTTAAATGTTGTATTTAGGTGGTCTATTATTCTTGTTTTTTCTGTTGTAGTTTGGTTATCAATATTTAATTCATTAATATCAGTTGAAATTCCTTTACTTTTTCCCAAAATTTTATGAATATATCACCATTTTTCGTTTGTATTATTCAGTTTATTGAAGAATCTTTTTTCTTTTAAGGCAGATTTTTTATTTCTTAATTGTTTAATTACCTTCTTTGATTTTATGTAATTAATCAAATTAGTTGTTGTTGGCGAGATCAAACAATTTTCTTTTAATACTTACTAGTTCATGTATGTCACTATCGTCGGCATTTGATAAAGCAAACTTGCGTGCTTTTAATTTTACTTTGCGGTACTTAATTGGTGCCGCTTTATTAACTGCATTGCAAATTTCTTTTGAAATATAATTAATCATACAAGATCCAGATTTTACTATGTATATATAGTTGAACGATATGTTTTTCAAAAGTGTTTCCATTATTTCGTTCGAATAATTTAGATAATCTCTTGCATAAATTATTTTAAATTTATTGACTTTGGTAGTTTTATTACTTATATATGTGCAAAGAGTATGGTCACTGAATGATTAAACATGAAGGATTTAAAAACTAAGTCGGAATTTGTTAGGAAGTAATCAATTAAATTGTTATGTCATGAAGAACAGTCAGTATTTACACAATGAGAAGCGTACTTTGCGCAAAATTCTATTAACGATTTTTTTTCAAGATTATTAAAATAATTTATATTAAAGTCACCAAATATATTTATAGAATAGTAGAGATCACTTATTTCGGACATTTCATTTGCCTTAAATTTTAAATAGTCAATATTCTGTCCAGCTTCTCGTCCGGTTCTCTTCAAGACTCTTATTCCTTCCTGCGTTCTCTTCATTCCAAGCCTGAGACCCCCAATTTGAGATGGAACCTTCTTTCTGCTCACTCTGACCTGGAGAAAGCTGATCTGTTCAACGCGTATTTTGCCCCTAACTTCTCTGTACCTGTCTCCATTTGCCCTGGTCCGCCTGCTGCCTCCCCGCTAATCCGACTTTGTGATATGGTCTTCAGCGCTCATGATATTTCTCTCATGCTTAAATCTTGCAAGTTGTCTGGTCCTTGTTATCCTGACGGTGTTCCTTCCTTTGTAATTCATGAAACCTCCTCCACGCTTTCTATCCATTTAAAGCATCTTTACTCCTTCATTTGCTCCACTAAGCGCTATCCCGCCTGTTGGAAGACATCTTGGATTTTTCCGCTGTTAAAATCTAATCAGCTTCCCTCCTCGCAGGTCACGTCCTACCGCCCAATAGCTATTCTATCTCGACTGTCTATCATCTTTGAACGCCTTGTTTTTCGTTATGTATTCCCAAAAATTCGTCACCTCATCTCTTCCTCTCAGCATGGCAACCTTCCTGGTCGCTCTACGATTACTAACCTGCTCACTCTGATCGAAAACTGCTACTTTCACTCTGATAGTAATGATCCTGGTTGTATTATCTTTCTTGACATCTCAAAAGCGTTTGATCGTCTCCCTCATTCCATTCTGCTTGACAAGTTACGTTTATTTGGTTTTGATGTGGATTTCATCGAACTGTTCCAGTCCTACCTGACCAATCGCCACCAGTGTGTCAAAATCAACTCGTCTATCTCTTCTCCTGTCCCCGTTACTAGTGGTGCCCCTCAAGGCTCAGTGTTTGCTGTTCTTTTCTTCCTCGTTGCCATTAACGACCTCCCTCATTCTGTTCTCAACTCGTCTTGCCTGCTGTATGTCGACTATTCAACAAAGAACTACGCTTTGTTTGGCCTTCAAAATATTCAGCTGCAAAAGCATTATCCGCTTATTGATATCTGTATGAATTTTTTAGAACATATTAAGTAATGTCCACTATCAATTTTGATCAATAACTATCTTGATATCAAATCTTGTTTTTTAGCAAGTCAATAAACATTGATATATTTGAGTAAATAAAGATCTTGAAATATTTGTCGCAAATTTCTGTTTGGGTGGAAAGTCTAACCAAGCGCGATTAATGATATTTAGTACAATGGGAAAAACAATATACCCAATATGTAAAGCACTAACATGAGTGCACAATGTTTTTATTGATAGAGGGTCATCATACCAAGCCTTCCTAGTGCTTTAGTATTGCATTGGGAAAATGAAGAAGTAGCAGGCACATATACGAAATTTGGTAAAATTGTTAGATGCTGAATTTTCGAAGGATTTTATTCACCAATGTTGAGTACTTGTCCTTAAATCCTAATGACGGCAGGTTCAAAATCAATCCAGAATACTGAAGGAGAGAATTGAATCTTGTACCTCACTTATTCGTTGACGTGTTAACACTTATGTTGATGGAATAAGCAAATGGTGGTAGAGTTACAAAAAACTTGGTACATCAACTATTACAGATGCCTATATGAAGTGACGCAAATATCAGCAGAGTGTCAACTTGCAAGAAGGAATCTATTCTAAAAGAATTCGGAAGATGCTATTCTTCTGCAGATCTTGAAAGAAGAGTTAATGTTTTTGCCTTGATTCGATTTAACGGCCACTTTTGGAGGCAAATGAGCTGCTTTCTGGGGCTTAAGCTAGTGAAAACAACAATTTAATATAAAGGGCATTATTGCAGAAGTTTCCAACAAAAAATGCACAAAAATTGTACTTGAAATTAAACTAACAGATTGCATTTGAGCAGAATAGACTAAATAATTATTACTCAAACATCGTTTTTTGCACACGTAATCTCGGTTTTTTCTATAGCATGGTGATAGTGTGGTTGATATGGCTGCATAAAAAATTTGTTATTCAAATCAGAAATAGCCTTTACAGGAATAAGTCCCACAGCAATAAATCCTACATGATTAAATCCTACACTATTAATGATTTTAATTCTCTGAAATTTATTCATTTTCTATTTGTTTGTATTTTTTGTAATAATTTATTGCTTTTTTTGGAAATCAAATATATTTTTACTTTAGGGGACTTTTTCAAAAAAAAATTGATAACTCATCCAATAAACTTTTCTAGACCAGTTTTTACGAGGAACAATCTGACATCCTCAAAATTTTGAAAAAATTAATATTTAAATCAGTATAGTCCTTTTTTTAATTTACCAATATACATGTAATTCAGCTCTCGGATAAAAGTTTTCTGTAACTGGAAAAGGGTGTATGTTATACTTTGGTAAGTATATTTAATAATTTTAATAAAAATATATAAATTTCTAATTGCAAACATACAGTAAATATAATAAACTACGACGAAAAATTTTAATATGTCAAGGCTATAATCCGTATAATGTTCTATATTACGTCATAGATTTATACCAATCAAAAGTATTGTTACCGTATTAGAAGTATTTGAGAAACTTTTTAATGTGATATTCGTTTTAATAAAGATTAAATGTTGTTTTAATGGGATTAAATTATGATTTAGAATGTTATAATTATAATTAATGTTTTAAGGTGTGCTTTGTAGAAATTATTTAATTTGTTTTTGAATGAATAGTTCAATGTAATTTAGTTAATTTATTCAATGCCATTTTGATTTAGAAAGTTATCATAGAGTTTTTCAAATGGCGGCATTGCAACCTATTTTGTTTACTGTTGTTGTCCTCGATTTTTATATATTCATCCTAGTGTGTGTCTTTGACGAACCTTGTTATGGTTCTTCATTGATATATGCTTAGGCTTAAATACATTTCAACATTAAAAGGTGTATTAGTTAACTACTTTATTGAAGGCAAGTATTCAACAAATGCGAGGCACCTCAAAAGCTAATTTTAATAGTCACTTGCAGCAATTTTTGTGCCAACGTGAATTTAAGAACTTTCTACATTTTTTTCATATTTAGAATGCATTGCAGTTGTGTATCCTGCTTAGATTTGTAAATAACTTAATTTCTTTTCAGTGGAGTAGATTCTCCCAACCTCATTGCTTTGGATAATGAATATGTAAATTTAATAAAGTAGTTACCTAAAACACCTTTTAATGTTGAAATGTATTTAAGCCTAAGCATATATCAATGAAGAACCATAACAAGGTTCGTCAAAGACACACACTAGGATGAATATATAAAAATCGAGGACAACAACAGTAAACAAAATAGGTTGCAATGCCGCCATTTGAAAAACTCTATGATAACTTTCTAAATCAAAATAGCATTGAATAAATTAACTAAATTACATTGAACTATTCATTCAAAAACAAATTAAATAATTTCTACAAAGAACACCTTAAAACATTAATTATAATTATAATATTCTAAATCATAATTTAATCTCATTAAAACAACATTTAATCTTTATTAAAACGAATATCACATTAAAAAGTTTCTCAAATACTACTAATACGGTAACAATACGTTTGATTGGTAGAAATCTATGACGTAATATAGAACATATTACGAATTATAGCCTTGACATATTAAAATTTTTCGTCATAGTTTATTATATTTACTTTATGTTTGCAATTAGAAATTTATATAGTTTTATCAAAATTATTAAATATACTTACCAAAGTATAACATACACAAAGCAATGATTTGTGACAAGCTTACAAAAAATACTTAAATATAAAAATTTGTGACAAGTGTTTTTTAAGAAGTCTAAAATTATTGATGTCCTATGGTTCTAATATGAAAGAATTATGAAAGAATTCATTATGAAAGCTTATAAGATGTGGTTGGTAATTTCATTCCTTCTTGAAAATTTATCTCAAATCTTTCCAAAATTATTATTGAATGGACACATTTCCCTTAGAAAATTTTCTGCAAGTGTCCATTCTGAGAGAAACTTGGAAGATTTGAGATATTATAAAATGAAACAAAGAATCAACTAAAGTGCCATTTGAAGGCATGTGCCACTGAAAGAGGCAGTTGGTACTTTTCTTCATTCTATAAAATCTCAAATCTTACAATTTCTCTCAGAATGGATATTTGCATAAAATTTTCTAAGGGAAATGTGTCTATTATATAATAGTCTTGGAAGGATTTGAGATAAATTAGGAAAATTTGAGATTTTCAAGAATGCAAAAATTTTTCTTCACAATAGCCTTAGCTGAAATTCTTTGATATTTTACAAATGGGTCATTTTTTTCTTGAAGGAATTTTTATGGTGTCAGTCAAAGTGTTTGACAGTCAAAGTGTTCAAAATCAGTATAGAGTTCATAAATAAGAATTTAATACTTTAAATTATTGTTCTAATAAACAATCAAATAGCTTAAATATTATATGAATTACTTATTTTAATTGCAAATATGAAAGTTGAAAAGCCATTACAAAAGCACTATACTTATTGTAGTAGTGAGTTTTTTTGTTAATAATGTCTGCATTTGACAATCACAATGAATTTGCTAAGATAATTAGAATATAAATTTGCAAAATTGTGTTATAAATTAAAATTTGATGTACTTTTAACTTGTGTAAATTATGATAATTGAAAAATTAATGTATTTTATTGCATTTCAAACACTTTGATATGGACCAATTTGCATTACAAATAACCTTTGACTTCTAGCAAAGGCTCAAACATCAAAGTATTAATCTAAACTTCATAAAAAGGATAAAAAATTCGTTCCACTGTATGTTGACTATTGTTGTAATTAGTTAAGCATGCAGTTTTTTAATGCATTGATTAGAGATTTGTGGTGTAAATAACGCAGCCATTGCTACATACTTATGCAATTTTATGGGTTTGAATCCCACTGAATCTTTAATTCAATCAATACATCAAATATAGTACATTTTGGTTTTGAATAGTATCATTTTCTACTATACAGATTTGAATTAAACCAATGAATTTCCATACAAATATGGATGAGATACCATATCACTACTGTTTGATCAATATATTACAGTTTAAATCTTCAAACAATTTGCACAAATAAAATATAACTAAGCAAAATTGCCACATTTGAAGTTGATAAATATTTTAACATTACTAATGCAATAAGTCTTAATGTTCTAAGCTAAAAAATAGTTATTTGTGATTGATATAGAAATTTAAATTTATATTAATAGAATTTTTACACCATTTTCTATTTGAGTTTGATTAAATTGTGATGACTCCTCTTCTGAGTTTTCCTGATCATATTTTGTAAGCTTATTCAAGTTTGAGATCTTAACATTCCAAGCACTCAAAAACCCTGTATGATATAAATAATATTTAAGCATAACCTTGATATTGTATAGACCACTAAAGTAAACACACAATTTTATAAAAAAACTAAGATAAATATGATTTGTGTAAGGCTATTTTGCAATATGTATTTCAATGTCCCTCTCAGCTGGTAAACAGCAAAGTTAAAATTCTAAATGGCCTCTTTTAGTGGGACCCTTTGAAGGCCACCTGCAGAAAACTTGCCACAAATGCACATGGGAATTTTTCCTATAATGAATTTTCAACAATGTAGGAAAACTTGCCACAGGAGAGATTTTGCCATGTTTTCTTAGGTTCTAGTTTTGACTTGGGTTAGGTCTTAAGTCTATAAAATATTGAAAAATTTAGGATTTGGTTCCAGGTTTTAGGTTTACAAAACATCAAGTTGTGACTTGGTTTAGGGATTATGTGTATAAAATATTGTAAAATTTTCACTGGCAAGTTTTCTTGTGACATATTATATTTGTGGCAAAATATTCTCTGTGGCAAAATGTTAAGTATTACAAGTTTTCTTTGTGGTGATTATTCTGTAAACCTTTGAAGGCATCTTATGGTTGGGTGGTATGCTAAATTGCCAATAACTGTCAATGAAAGGACAGTAATAGGGGTCTGTCTCACTTCCCCCAAACTCATTTCCCCCAAGTCTGATGTCAGAAAATATTAAATACTGTTAGAGACAAAATTTCTTTAAACTTTATTTTGTTTAGTTTTCTATGTATTTAAGATTGCTGAAATATGGAATTACAAGTAAATATATGTGAATATGTTCTATAATTATAAAATGTTGAAATTTGCCATTTGCATTTAGTAAACATTTAGCAGTCCTTTGAAAATCTGTTTAGATTTAAAATAGAAATTTAATTAAGTTCATTATTTTTGTAGTTTGTACTTTATTGTAATCAGTAATAATTTTTTCACGTTCATTCATTATTTGTTGCTAATTTTTTATTATATATCTGATACATTTCCTGATCAGCCAGTATTCATTGTTTGTGCTGGCAGGATATTCTATTCCTTTTAGCAGTAATTGAGAGTTGTTTGAATTTTTTTATATGTATTTTACTAGAATGTAGAATTAGCCTGGCAACAATGAGTGGGAGTCAGCTCTCTCATGACACCCCTGCATTAAAAGCAGTTAATGCTTGAGTATATTACTCGAGGGGGACCAGGAACCTGGAAAAATCATAACAATACATCACATTGGTTTGCTATTTACAAATACAAAACAGAAATTTTATCATCCAGGTGTTAAACAAATTGCTAATGTTTTTAATTATTATTTGATATTGATACACCTGCAGGTATATTATTCCAAGTTTTTGTTTACAAAAATAAATGAGAGAAGTATTGTCAAAAGCAGATCTGACAGGATTTAAACCTGAAATTTCCATATTAGAAGCAGTTGTGTTGTCTTACATTACGAATCTGTAAAATACTTTATAGAAATAGATAAGCTACCCAAAATTATTCCAAAGTAAATATGCCACAAAACAAATTAGTGTTTATATGTTAGCTATGAATTGGGAATGTCCACAGCACAAGGCATGCTAACGCAATTCTTTAATCATCAGGTTAGATCTAAACAGTGTTGGGGGTAAAATATATGTATATAATATGTAAACAATCAATGCTTGTAACTATAGCACATATTTACATTTATTTACTTGTAATTCCGCATTTCAGTAATCTTAACTTCATAAAAAACTAATCAAAATAAAGTTTAAAGAAACATATATATTTATTCAAATATATAGTTACAATTTCTTTGAAATTGTGTCTCTAATGGTGTTTAATATTTTGTGACAACAGACTTTGGGGAAATGAATTTGGGAAGTGAGACAGACCCTTCTTTTAGATTATTGTTATCAGTCTAAGAATAAAACAAAACGTTCATATGGTTATTCTAGCTATCAGACTATAATTTTGCATTGATAAACAAAAGATTTAAAGTCACTACATTTTTCAATCTGAAATTCAAATAATTATTAACTGTAATATTGTAGAATTGGCAGGTACTGTTTTTTAGTATTGTTAATACCCATTGTATATAAGACAAACCCAGGCATTTGTAATAGAGAAAAATTTCAGTTCAATCATATTCTCTAGTTACTTAGTTAGAATCACCATTGCTCTAATTTATGTTCACCCAAGTGACCTTCTGCTTTGATATTAAGTCCTCTGGCATATTTCTCTCTAGATTCAACCCAGTGATTCTAAATGGTTACCTTTGTGTGATCCTGAATGGGTGGCAAGTAAGGAAGAATTTCCTGCCCATCTACTGTCAAATTCATCTGAAACAAAAGTGAATGCTGCAGTGCCAAAAGTTCTTTTCTTACTTGTTTTGTAATTTGTTGTTCTCAATTGTTGGCAGCACCAGTTAGTGTATGGTATACATCATGTAGAACATGGGCCTGGTTTTGAAGGTTCAATCCAATGCCTCATCATAATATGAACCCAACCAAAGTTAGTTAGCTGCACCTTCTCCTAGCTTTGCATGTTTGAATGAAGAGTGGTCAAATTGATATATGTAGGCCAGACCCTCATCAATTGGGTACATAATGAAAAAACATGTATTGTGGCCTGTGGTGGTGTGTAGCATCAACAGTTAGTTTTTTCTAGTATTGATCAGCTCATGTGCTTTTCATATTTACTAGTGACTAGTTGTTTGTATGTTTCTACATACTGTTAATACACATTGTATATAAGACACACTAAAGCATATTTAAATAGAGAAAAAAGTTCAGTTCAATTGTGTTCACTTGTTAAGCAATGTTAGTTGCTTTCTATACTTCCTTTAAATTTCTTGAAAAACACATTTTTGGCCATTGATTTGTTAATATTTGAGCTATTAACATGGAATTTTGCAGGCTTATAGAGCTCCACAAGCTGAAGATATTAAGATTTTTAGAATCCAAAATTGCGCCCTCTAGTGGTAAAATAATATTTTTTGATGATATTTGGATAGTGCTCAGGCAAAAAATTAGCTCAACATTAGAAGTATATAAAAAATTTTATTCAGCTAAAATTGTTAATTTTTCTTGCCATTTACTTGAAAAACAACTTTTTTTAAAATTATTTTTTCATTTTTTCATACTAGCAATCTGAATTTTCATCAGAATTATTTGAAATTTCAAGAGGAAAATTTCACACAGCCATAAATTCTCTAAATAAAATTTATTTTGAAAACCCAGTGTAGCATCAACCAAAGGAATAAGCTGCAAACTAAAAAGGAATAGCATCAAAAGATTAGTAGTGATTAAATATGATCAAAAGTGATTGTAAAATTTAGTTAAATATCTTATTCATTTGTATTATGCAACTAAGTTACAATATTGCACATTATGAGAAATACAGCATAGCTGAATAAGAAAAATTAGACAAATTGTAACAAGTGAAACTACGCTTACATCAGAACAGCCATGTTGGCAGAA
>CABFPE010000575.1:464082-478195 GCA_900660155.1 Hofstenia miamia
TGGATAGGGAGTTTTTCGATTCTTGCTTAGTCTGACTATCAATCACTACATGTACATTATAACAGATTCACGAAATGGCTGGATAGCCGACCATTAGGGTTATATCTGTATTACTAAAAGTAGGAGACTTGACAATAATNATTGTTATTAAATGTAAGTGTAGGAAGCTGCAATATATTAACTAATTAGGAAAGCCAATAGTTTTACTGTAATGGCTAGTGTGATATTATCTTAATGCAGCTAGTGTCAACATCTGGTTGCTTTATTTATTCAGTCTAGCAAACACTTTACAAAATTGAGCTTAAGTCAGTTATGTCTTGACATGAGTATGTACACTGAGCTATTGTAAGGTACACATAATCAATCATCATTGAGCTGAGATGGTGCAACAAACTTGGTCAATTGCTAACAAAGGAGAGGAACTGTTGTGTGGAGATCAGCTTTGGGCAGTAGCCCACAGTTAGTCAATTAGAGAACACTGCATGGCTTTGTCACCTAAACAGCAATGATTAATACTCAGTTAACGTAACTAGTTAAGCAAAGAGGAAACATCTGGCAGTCTATTAAATTAGTAAATCCTTACCTGCCCATTAATTGAGTGATAATCATTAACAATAATACATGGTGCTGAAGAGGATGTTACACCAGGTAGGCCTTTAGATATTATACCTTAAAATTAGCAGGCTACAGCAACAAAAATTTTAAAGATATTACAGCTCCATTTGATTTTAAGTAGCAAATATAACTGAAAAAATTTGTTTCTTAGTAGGTTTAGCTCTAAGATCAATATTTGCTGATCTGGACTAGCCAGAGCTGGGCAAATTTTTAAGAAAAGATATTTTCATTAATAACTTTTTATATAATGAAGATAGGAATAAGATTTTCAAACCAAAGTGTGCAGTTTTGAAAGGAGATTCTAATTTTTGTGGAATAAAGAAAGTTTTAAACATTTTAACTAAGAAAACGTTTTCTGCAAAATTAAAAATTCAAAAATTTTAAACTTTTTACTTTGAGCTATTTGCAGTAATACACAAAATAACATTCAAAAACAATTTTCTCAAAATTCCCTGTCAATCTTCAATAATGGGAAATTTTCTCTTTAAACATGAATATTATAGGATGGATCAATAATTGCTCATTCTACCTAAATTTGATGCTTCTAAATTTATTTCTGCTATAAAATTTTTTCTTTGAGCCTTCATTTAAGCGGAAATTGATGAATTATATGGAATTTTTTTCAGATTTGACGAAAAACCCTAGCTTTTCAATTTTGATTTTGAAACCTGTCTTTGAGTATTACTTAAAATGAAAAACCAATGACATATTTAGATTCTACAGGTCTCAAATTATTTAAATAACTTATTCCTTAGTATTACAAATAAATTTAGATGTTGTATTTTGAAATTTTGTAGAATAGATTGGTATTTTTTTAATGTTCTTTAGCTCTAAGCAATTTGATATTGTTCAGTCATTTCCAAAGGTGAGTTTTTGTTGAAAATTGCGCATTCTACCTATTTTCAAGCCTTCTGAATGTATTCACACTGTTATATTTTTTATTTGATCAATGCTTTGTTCACAATTTAATGAAATAATATGAATATTGATTGAAAATTGAAAAAAGTGTAATTTTGTTAGATGGACTTCCATATCACTATTTCAATATTGTTTTAGCAATTATTTGCACAGGTGTAGTTAAGATGAAAGTTTGTTTTCTTGTGTGCTTGCCTGTTTGCTTTAAATATAATATTAGTGTTTTTCATTTTTTTCCATATTCAAATATTATGCAAATGCATTCAACCTAAAAAGTTGAATGTGCAGGATGTGATATTTTGGGCTTCATTTTAAATTTGAAGTAAATTATCAAAATCTAGTGTAAAAATATATAATATTTCTTAATCTTATTTTTATAAATTTCATACTATTTCAAAATTAGTTTAATGCAAATACATTTAACTTTAGAAGTTTTCCTGAAAACTCTACATAAAATATCTATAAATTCAATTATTAGTGCACATAGAATCATTTTTTGAAGTATTTCATAGTGACTTGAAAATTTGTAAGGGCCATATTTTTTTCAGTGAGAGTGATCCTTACAATTCTATAATATTCATATAAAATTCAGCCAATATATAAAAAATGTTTTTTCAAACTACTAAAATGAGCAATTGTGAAATTAATGTCACATTCAATACTTTGTGAGACTTTTTTCATAATACAACTAAGAAATCAACTAATGTTGCTATTTTAGATTTAAAGCTAAAGAGGTATATAATTGATTGCAATACATGATTCAGTACAAAATTGAAATGAAAGTACATATTTTTTCAATTCAATAAATAAACTTTTCTCAATGGGAAGAAGCCTCAAAAGGCAAGCAAAATGAGCCTTTTGAGTGTGTCTTTTAAATTACATAGACCTCTTGATCACCAATTCAAAGAATACATCAAAACCACCCCTCCCACTTGTTACTTAGTTAGAATCAATGTGCCTCTATATAATGGTCAACTAAGTAACCTTCTGTTTGTTGTTAAGTCCTCTGGCATATTTCTGTCTAGATTCAACCCAGTGATACTACAATATATAAATTAGTAGATATATAGATATATAGAATAAATAATAATATATTTAGGATCTTTTGAATTTATTTATAACCACTATATTATTTGTAATGCATAGATGATTGCCTGAATTAATATAAATATTTGTCCCATTGGAATAATATCAAAAAATTCTGTATAAAGCCTAAGGCTATTACTATGTAGAAAACTCATGTCCCTTCAAGCCTGTAATTGGCTTTTATTAAAATACATTGGCAATTTAGCTTACCAACCCTTATGGTTGGTACTTTTTTTCATTCTATAATATTTCAAATCTTCCAAGTTTCTCTAAGAATGAACACTTGCAGTAATTTTCTAAGGGAAATTTGTCCATTCAATAATAATTTTGGAAAGATTTGAGATAAATTTTCAAGAATGAATGAAATTACCAACCACATCTTATAATTCTTTCATATTAGAACCATAGGACATGAATAATTATAGACTTCTTAAAAAACACTTGTCACAAATTTTTATATTTAAGTATTTTTTAGTAAGCTTGTCACAAATCATTGCTTTGTTTTAACCTTAGCAACCTCATTCAATTTTTCATTTATTTAATTCTGCTGTCCCATATTTCAAATATTATGAAAGAATTTGTAAAGAAAGAGTATACTACAGCCATTTGAAGAAGGTTGGTACTTTGAATGGATACCACATTTTGCAAATGAATATCAAATATCTCAAACTGGATACTTATTAAAAAGGGTGCATAAGGAACAGCACCTAGATAGAAAATTCAATACTAGAAAGCTTTTTAAGTAGCTATTATCAAGTCAATGAAAAAGCAATGCATTTTAACTATTTTTAATAAATCTATTAGTGTTGAATTTTGCACAAACATATTCTGCCTGACTTTATAGAGCACACTGTCAAAAATCTGTGTCTAAATGCCATTACATAAAGTGACATTTTACCACCTTAATTTACTAAAACAGTTGGTTCTTAAATCTGTCAATTCATAATCTTATGGCTGTCAGAATTTATCTTACAACTGTCAGAAAAAGTCTTTATTGTTTAAAATGAGCTTTATTGGGACATTGCTTAAGAGACATCTAGTTAAAATAGTATCTATATGAGAAAGGCATTAAAATAACATTTCACTTGCATCCTACATATATAATTTTCTAAATTTTTCAAAGGTTTCACATTAATCAATTACTTAAACTTCAAAAGGTATTTTAATATTTTTAATTATTTTACTATTTACTATACTGATAATGCTTTTTGATTAATGCTATTGGATAAAAGTGATTTCCATAGTTACATCTTTTTCTGACAGCTGTAAGATAAATTCTGAGAGCCATAAGATTATGAATTGACAGATTTAATAACCACCCTACTAAAACCTTTTGTTGCTCAGCAACAACAGTATCTGTTTTGATATATTTAGTATTTGTTTTGAGAAATTCAGTATCCCTTTCAAGTATCAACTTTTGATGAATGGGGCAAATGTTGATTTAAAAATAAATTTGGAATATTTGAGATGTGAATGGGTGAAAATGAGTTAAACTTTTGCAATTGAAAGTTTTTGACAGCCACAAAAAATAATAAACATTTTTTAATCTTAAAAGCTCTTGATTGGTTTAAACAAATTCAAGTTCAAAGTAAATTCAGTTCTCACCAATATTTTCAAAATCCAATGAAAAATACAGCTACTCTACTGAAATTTTGAATATTAATATTTTTATGTGCAAGTTGTTTTTATAAGCAAGTCATGAGACTTGTGTTTCATTAATGAATATATAATGTGTTGAAAGATTGCCAACAAAATATATTTTTGTAAAATTTTTCACCATTTCTAATGCTCAACTCATCAACATTTTGACTTAGTAATATCTTTGACTCATTTTGGGTGAAAAGCTTTTGAAATACATTTGAAATTTAAAGATTTATGTTCATGAAAAAAATTTTGTGTAAAGTTATTAAAAAACCAATCAATACAAAATATAAGCTTGATATTTCATGACAACAATGAATATGAGCTTAGCTTTGCTATGGTTGGTGTAATAAGTTCCATCCAGGGACTACTTAGGAGGGGGGCTGAATAGGCCATGACCTAAGGTCCCATGCCAAGGGAGGCCATAAACCATGAAGCCAAAAATTTTTTTAAGCACACCCAGCAGACACATACAATTGCATAACCACATAAAAAATTTTTATCCTCTAACATAAATTGCTCCCGATGGGCACCCTGGCCACTACTAATGCAGTTACTATTTAGCTTGACATGATTTAATAATAAGCAAACCAAGTTAAATCTAAAGATAAGATTTTTGAAGAATTTGCTTCAACAGTTTTCTAAAATGATTTTTCTCTATTTATAGTTTTGATTCAAAAAGTACCTGTCAATTTCAATTTCAAATTATTGTCTGCCAAGATGGCTAAAAATATTGGAAGTGATATCGCCCCATTCGTTTTGCCAAATTGTTTTTGACAAGTACTATTTGGTAATGTTCTCTCTTAGTTGCATTTACAAAATTAATGATGCTAAACTTAAATTGATTTTGATTTACAATTAATATTTATTTAATAATAATTCGATGTTAATCTTCTTTGACCAAATAATCTCTTTCTTATTCTTATTTTTTGCAGCATTGATCTTTGGATTATGCTACACTATTACTGTCATTGTAATCAGCCTTAATATGGCCTTTGGTTACAATGGTAGAAAAAAGCAGAAGCTTTATATATACACACTTTATGATTTGCTTAAAGTATAACACATATTATCTTAACATAATTTGTTAAATTATTTTAATAAGTCAAACTATTAACTAGTTTTATATTGTGCAGGATTCTAAGGTTGATTATTTAATCTTTTATATAGACGTGCTGCAGTAATCAAATTTATATTAGAGAACAATGCTGTTAAAAATACTAAATGATATTACTGGATCAAGCTAGTCATTTTAAAGTTGTGTTGTGAAAATTCACAATTTGCTTATATATATATATATATATATATATATGCATATATAGGTGCCACTTTGTAAGAAAATCTACATAGATAACAAACTCTTTGTACACCTGTGAAATACATAGCATTGCTTTGTACTATGTTGTACTTTGTACTATGCTTTTTTGTATATGAAAACTATATTTTCAAATATCATTACAATTAATAAATAACACCTTTAATATCAAGATAAGACAGCAGAAGAACAATAGAAGTAGTTTTATTTACCAAACAAACATCAATAACAAAAAGAAATAAAAAGTTTCTTAAGAAGTTCTCATTCAAAGTGTTCATTGTATTTTCCTTTTTTGATCTTTCATCACTCATTTCAAAAACATGAAAATATCTTTAATCAACATAACATAAAAACAATACAAGAACTTCACAAACACATGTGAAAAAAAACAAAGGTACAAAGTGCCATTATCTATGTAAACTTTACAAAGCACCATTTATCTATGTAAAATTCAATAAAAAAATTTGATATGAGAAAAAAAATTTGTTCTCACTGGTACAAGAAGTGTTTGGGGTTACAGAAGTGATTCACTCAAATTTTGTTAGATTTCATTGTTTTCATCAGGAGAAAATTGAAAAGCTGCACTTTGTACTATAGAAAAAACCCAAGGCAGGAATTTGTACACCATATTTTCAAATTTTATAGTACAAAGCACTCATAGCTGTATATATATATACAGGGTGTAACAAAAGTAACCAGACGCTTGCAAAATGAAAGCAAGAACTTTAGTTATGTACCTAAACATCAATGGATGGAAATTTAACTGTGATGGTTCGCCTTGCTGCAACAGAGATGTTATATGTTTAATCGCTTTGGTGTTCAGATTTTTCTTTCAAATTTTTGAAATCATCATTCCTATTTATCCTTTACTCAAGGGTGATGATCAGAGACTGACTTGAGTGATAAAGGCTTACTTACTAAAGATAAAAGTTTATCGTAGATACCCACACAATATGGAAGATCTGAAGAATGCTATTACCAATTCATGCTATAGCATTAGATTTGGTGAACAAGGTGTGCAGGTCTGTTCATGACTGGATTTGCAAATGTATTGAATATGATGGTCATCATTTTGAACATTCTCTATTAACACTTTCTTGTTTTATGATTAATCTTTTTGGACATTATAACCTCAGTAAGTTGTTTTAGATTTGCTGCACTGTATATTTTACTATGAATGATTCGTTTTTTATTCCTATTCTTATGAATAAAGTTAGATTTCTGGTAAAATGAAGCATCTGGTTACTTTTGTTACACCCTGTATATATATATGCTCAATGGGGATTTTCACTACAATTTAAATTTGAATATTTTAATCAAAATTGTTTAATTTAGTTTAAATTCTTAAAAACTAAAGCAACTATTAAAAAATATTTGCTATATTTTGAAGAAATTTATTGTCTCTTTATTCTCAGCTTATGTCACTATCTTTTGATTTTCCAGAAATTTTTTAATTTTTCTTTATATTAATACTACAAAAATTAGTTTTGTTATTATAGTGACGTCATCGAACAAGAAAGAGAGGAATTTTTGCAAAATCTAACAAATATTTTTTATTGGTAGCTTTATTTTTGAGGAATTTAAACTTAGTTAAACATTTTTAAATAAAAATATTGAATTCAACCTTTAGTGAAAATATCCCATTGATCTGAATGAATATTTAAAAATATTAATATTAATTATATTATAATTTTACAGCAGAGAGGAATGGGGAATGATAATTATTAGGATTACCTGAAGTTGTAAAATTTCAAGTGAAATTTCCGTAAATTATACTAATACTAATAATAATAATAATAATAATACTATAACGATTAACATTCAAGATTAGATTGGTGAGAGATTTAGCGAATCAATTAGAAACACGTTTTTGATTTGAACCAATCAGGAGTGAACATTTGTTCAATTTCAGTTTTCTATGTTATGTAAATAGATAGGTTCTAACTTGGTTCGGAATTGGTTTCACATAATGAAGTGCGGTATAATACTTTTTGTCAGCTTTGTAGTGGTTTCAGCTGATGTATTTTTTCAAGAAGAGTTTAAAGGTAGGATTCTAAACTTTTGGCATTTTTATAACTGCTTACTTTAAATTTTGTTGGATATGGTTCGTTCTTACAATTTTCGTTTTAATTTTTGAATTTGTTGTATGCTGTTTTAGGAAAGAATTACAAATTTTAACCTTTTTTTCGTTGAAAAAGTTATCTAATTTGCCTATGAATTTACTGTGAGATAAACTTTTTGTTTTAACGCTAGAGGAAGTTATTGAACTGATTATTAATACACATGTTTTTTACCTAATGCTTATTACAGTTGAATTCTGTAAATAGAAATAAATGTCGCAAAACTTTCCAGAATTCCTTTTCAAAGAATATGATTTAATGTAATTTTGTGTCGCAAATGAGTATTTTTCATCAAAGTTTCGATTCGGTGCTAATTTGGGCCAGAGAAGTTTGTTTAAATGAAATAAAATTAATAAAAAACAAACTCATTTATCGGATTTTAGATATTCAGTTAATTTCATATAGTTTTGGTGCTGACACATGTTTTTGATGATATGGATGTTGTCTCACATAACTTTTAGGACATTTTCAACGTTATAAAAATCTTCCATTTAGAACATTACTACATCTAAAAGTTATGGCACCCCTGTACGTTCAATTTACAACTTTAATAACTCTAAGCTGACATAATTTGCGAAACCAATGTATAATTTAGAATCACTTTGTTACCTAACAACCAACTTTGTTTGGCTCTGACTGTATTTTTAGCTGTTCTAATAATTGAACCTGATTGAACTACATTTCAAACTCTTAGAACTTTTAAATTTTTTTGCAATTATCATTTCCTGTACTCGACCTTCGCACAGGTGCTAGTAGTACTTGCTTAACCGTACTCTAAAGCTAATTTGTTATTGCACTGGTAATTGTTAAACTTAAATATATTTTTAAAAAATTTGCAGCTCCCTTTTGGGGCGTACAATTAATTTTGGTTCAGTCTAAACAAGAAGTGTGCATTAGGCTTGTAGTAAATGCTAGAAAGGCAGATACTTTGTAGTTTTTAAATGTGCATATCAATTTCTTTATTTTAATGAATAAATCTTTTTCTATAAGCGCAAGTTGTCTGTCTCATGTAGGGATTGTTGTATATTCAATGCAATGCTTAACCTCAACTGTTCGTTACAAGCTTGACTCATTCGCGAATTTCTTTTCATTAGTAAAATGCAGCTATAATTCGATGGGTTAGTCTCCTTTTGTCAGAATGGTAATTTTGAAACCAGTTATCAAAGTTATTTTCAATTGAATTACGTATTTATTAGCAATACTTTAAAATTTAATTTGAAATGATTGAATTAAGCAACTATATCCTCTTCACTATGCATTTTGACCCTAGCGAATAATTATTATAGCATCTATTATTTGAGGAATGCTTGTGCTTTGATTTTGTTATTTGCAACGTTTAGAATGAATCACAAACTCAAAATAATTATTTTAATAATATACAAAACTCTCAGTAATTATGGGCCATGAAATATGTTTTAAATTCAATTCTCTTATATTTTCTAGAAAATTTGGTCATCAAATTTCAACCATTGATAAATAAAAATATATACATTAGAATTAATTTAATCAACATAGATTAAGTTGCTTGCGGATCATAAATCATCACAAATTTTGGTAGTTACTATTGCTAGATGTTTTAGTTATTGCTCTGTCATCGGGGAACACATGTACTTTTTCTCATTACGCATATGTAGTATACATTTAGTATCTGTAATACATTCTTCTATAAAGTTTTTTAGATTTTTCGAAATTTTCAGTGAATACTTATATAGAATTATCAGGAAACCTTTTAAAAATTTACCTCTTCAAAATTATTTTTGTTAATTAGAAATTTGTTAATCATTTTTTAAAAATCAGTACTTTTGCTCAATTTTTTGGTTTATTGCAAATAATTTTTTCCTAATATAGTATTTCACAATGGAATTCATCTTAGTCCTTCATCTAAAATAATTATCGAAGTTTGTCCAAAATATTGCAAAAGCGGAAATAACTGCATCCTATTTTCAAATGTTCTGCTATTCCCACTTTGAATATTCTTTTAATTATTCAACTAATTTTATATTGGACAATTTAAGTTTTCAGAGAAATATTTTCTATTTTGAGACATTTTTGTTATGCATATATGAAATAACCGGAAGTCTTTGCGGTGGGCTTGATGGTTTTCATTTAATGTTTAATATTGTTTGGTCGATACATATTGCTTAACAAAGTTTTTTATTCTCTCTATTCGTCAATGTGAACCATGACTTTGATTTAGTAGTTTAGTCCTTGTGGTTATGGGATAATTTAAGAATATTTCCAAACCATTTCGGCTTAAATGTGAATTTCATTTAAGGTTTTGCCAAAATCTTAAGTTTGCGGTATAACTGCGTTGTAATTGATTACAATTCATAATATAGTCCATTCTCACCATATTTAATTGACTGTAGTTGAAACGTATCTTTTTTCGTTGAAGTGCTTTGTTAATAATTTTGATTATTTACTAAATCGGGGTTGCGATAATTTAAACAATCGGTTGTTTTCACTCGTGGATCGACGCAACAGCACGTTCTATTTTTCAGTAAAGCAGATGAAACATTTCAAATATATTAATTATTTGCACGTCATCGAGGAAATAAGAGATCTAGTATGTGATGGTATTCTATTACAACGCACCATTTCTTTGAAAAAAATATATCAATGTTAGTTACCTTAGAGTTGCGCCTCAAAACACAATTTTATTGATTGTCAAATGAGAATTTAACAATTATTTAGATAGTGTTTGCTAATATCTTGTAATATTGAAAACAGTTGAAGTTCTAATTGGAAATTTGCGAGCTTAAGCTGTATGCTTCGATTTCTATGAATATCCTAATTGAATTTTGTAGTGATTTTCATCTCATTTTATACGTTTACTTTGTCTTTCATATAGCATTTAGATTCCGATTGGGAAAATCGATGGATTCAATCTACTCATGATTCGTCTAAACTGGGCAAATTTTCTTGGACCGCTGGTAAATTCTATAACAATGAAGATGAAGATAAAGGTATTCAAACCAGTGAGGATGCCAGATTTTATGCATTATCCGCAAAATTTGAGAAACCTTTCTCTAATAAAGATCAACCTCTAGTAATCCAATTTCAGGTTAAGCATGAACAAAAAATTGATTGTGGTGGAGGCTATGTTAAAGTATATCCTGGGGATTTTGATCAGAAAGATTTACATGGAGAAACTCCTTACTACATCATGTTTGGTATGATAAAATGGTAATTACCTCAAATTTACATATATTTAGGGCCCGATATTTGCGGTTATTCCACAAAGAAAGTTCATGTAATTTTTAACTATAAAGGTGAAAATCATCTTATTTCTAAAACAATAAATGCCATGGAAGATGAGTTGACACATTTGTATACTCTAATTGTTAAACCCGATAATACATATGAAGTTCTTATTGATAATGAAAAAAAAGAAAGCGGCTCTCTCGAAGATGACTGGTCAATGCTTCCTCCTAAAAAGATTAAAGTTAGTATTTGTTTAAATGTTTTCAAATATTATAATGTATTTCAATTATTGAATTGTTACACAAATAAAATGAGTCCCCGTAATAAAAATATGTTTCCAATTTTGAAGGCCCCCATGTAGATAGAAGCTCGTTATGAATTGAGTATGCATAGAAATGATGAATAACTGTTTGCAATTGCGTAGAATTCAAGCGTACAAACATATTTCAGGTAATTCATGATTCCAGAAGTATTGTGAAAAGTATTAAATCCTAAACCGATTTAGTATTTAGAGATATTTTCCAGTGTCCTTAAACAGTAATTTTTCTCATTTTCGAAAATTTGTTTTTTGATTTGAATGTCACTGCATTATACATTTCTTTGTAAATTTTAAAGCAGTTGCTTCATATATGCGAAATCAGATATATTTTAAAGGGCTTTACTTTTTGTTGGGATTACTAAAAACAGCAGTTTGTTTCAATTTTCGTGATCGGAAATCGTTTTGTGAACTAGTTTTGCCAATTTCGTTTCCTAATTATTTAAACCTACTTTTAGATTTTCAGTACTCTCGTCTCTAATTCATTGTTTAAATTTTAAGGCACTTATGTGAAAATAGCTTTAACTGGAAATTTTTTTTAGAATATTATATAAAATATGTAAATGCACGTGCGGTTATTTTAATTTGTGATTTCAGATTGCACTAGAATGTTTTTACTTTTAGGATCCAAATGCAAAGAAACCAGAAGATTGGGTTGATGAGGCTATGATAGATGACCCCGAGTCTGTAAAACCTGACGATTGGGATGATCAACCAGAACATATTGCTGATCCAGAAGCAAAGAAGCCAGAAGATTGGGACGATGAAATAGATGGCGAATGGGAACCACCAATGATAGATAATCCCGAATTTAAGGTAAATAATGTAGAGACCTTTTGTAAATTTGCAAATGGCGTTTACAATTTATAAGGATCGTTAGAAGACCTCTGAATCAAAAAACTAAGAAATTCTGATTTTAAAGTTTAACAAATCAAATTCATAAATTTTAATGAATATGAAATATTTTCATGCATGTTATATTCAATATCAAGATTGTTGCATATGTTTGCAACGTAGCTATTATAGTACATTAAGTTTGTTAGTGTATTAGCAATGTTGTGCAATGGGCCTTTTAAATTATTGCGAATATAGGTGTTTCAAAAAATGTCGGTTTACCTTTTACAAAAATAAGTGTATATATTTACAATAGTACAAAATTCAAACTAGGTAATTCACCATTTACGTTAATGATTTTTCCAAGATCATCACGAAGCTGACTGAGCTCTCTGTTCAATTTGAACTGACTGAATTGACAAAGGTGGTCATCCAGGAATTTAATGTTTGATTTATGTACCTCCATATTCCGAAAAATATAGCGATCACAAAGATTCATATCTAGTAAATACGGAGGTTGGATAACTCCACCAATCTTGTTGGCCAGCCGAAAATCGGTCGTCCGCTTTGAGACATGTGGCCCTGCATTGTTGTAAATGATGGTAATGATTCCTTGCCGACAAACAGATAAAATGTGCCAAGGACTAAAATACACCGCTTACTATTTCTTCTTTTTGCCCCATGCTGCTGCTAATTTTTCATGCATCTTTGCTGATTTAACTCCATTCTTCACTTCTGTTGCAATGTATAAATTTAGATGCTCAGGTGTTGGTTCCATAGCAAAACCAGCAATGAATCAAAACATACAACGACAGTTGTTTTTCTAAAGGGGCACTGATCTCTTAATAACGTGGCCCATCAAACAAAGATAACATTTCTTATCTGTTTCAAAATTAAACAAATGTTACGGTTTGCAAAAATTACAATGTTTTTGAAACCCCCTATACATTGTGATTGAAGTACTTTGTACATTTATGATTCTATTTAGGGTGAATGGAAACCAAAACAGATCAAAAATCCCGATTACAAAGGTCCATGGGTTCATCCAGAAATTGACAATCCTGATTATGCTCCTAATGATTCACTTTACCAATATGATAATATTGGTGGCATTGGTATTGATGTCTGGCAGGTAAAGTCTGGTACCATTTTCGATAATTTCTTGGTCACTAACGATGTTGACTTTGCTAAAGACTATGCAAAGAAAACATTTGAAGCTCTGCGTTCAGGTGAAAAAGCCATGAAAGAAAAATTAGATGCCGAAGAAAAAAGTAAAGAAGCAGCTGAAGATGCCAAAGATGAGGACAATGAAGACGATGCTGCTGATGAAGACGACACAATTGATGATGAGGAACCGATCAAAGATGAATTATAGAATTATCTTATTTAGGAAGATTTACTTAATTTTGTACTACGAATGTATATTTGTTTTGTAATGCGGTTTTTTAAAAAAATGTATTTCAAAACTAGCTTTCAGAAATCGAAAGTTTGTAATATATTGTCAAGATTATCGGGGTTTGTTTTACTCTATAAATTTTGGAGTGTTAATTTTTCTAAACAATTTATGTTAATTGTTCATTTTTTGAAATTTTATGTTTATTAAGTTATGTTTTTATTTAACTTTAGGTTATTAAATATGTTGTATAACAACATCACGCTAGAATCGATTAGTTTTATCTAATTCAAGATCATAATTATAAAAATGGCGTTTGAAGGCATCAAAATACAATTTAGTAGTTATGAAGAAAAATGGAAAAATAATTAATATATTTATTTAATATTTATTTAATTCTTTTGTTTTTTTACAAATCAAGTGATTAACACTTATGAAGAATTAAAACAATAAATATAAATTAACTTGGTTCTGAAAAAATACTTTGTCTTGGTTTCAAAAGTTTATTGTCCTTGATGATATAAATAGTTGGTTTTCATTCTTCAATAGCTTTGTTATAGTTTATAGACTTTGTCCTATAATTTGATAAGTAGTTGTATCTTCTTCGTTTTAGTGAAATTTTTAATGATTTTTTAAATTTATTGAAATTTCGTTCTTTAATATCTGGAGGAAGT
>CABFPE010000575.1:492764-503515 GCA_900660155.1 Hofstenia miamia
TATAACAATACATACTTGGACACTGCATCTATGCCTCAGACACAGGGCGAAAGATAGCAGAACGTTTATTGTGACAAATATCTCCTCCACTATCGCCTCAAATATGACTACAACCACGCTCTTTTTGTAAAACCAAAGAAAACGACATTGAAAGTTTAAAAACATTTTTCATAACAAAACAATTTAAACACAATGTTAAATTGATGACTCATTAAAAAATTAGAGAATTAACAGCTATAGATGTAGAATGTGTACCAGCAAAACTCTACATTCCTAGAGCTCACAGAGACACATTACAAAAATGTGGATTAACTGAAACATTTTGCAAAATGTAGACATGATGCAACACAATTATCCAATATCTTATGGGATTGCTAAAACAACCTCAGAATCAATTCACGATATTGATCAATTCCATACTATTTCTACACACAATTACTTCTGTATTCCACCGAACATTGTGTACGTACCCATTACCATGCCATCCTGAAAAGGAAAAAAGAATGTAAAAGATGGAATAAAACTCAAAATATGTGATAATTACCATAACAAACTTCACACTATTCAGAATTTTATGAAAACTCCATTATACAAAAATTCAATTGAACAACTGAAAATTCATGATAACGAAAAAAGAATATTTATAGACTCAAAACATACTCTTCTACATGTTTTAAAAAATGGCAAACCCATACACCGACAAATAGATTTACTAAAAGAAACAATAAAAAATACGTCACATAAATGTGTTACATTATTTTCCGGAGTGATGGATATAATATGGACTAACACACTTCAAGAAGATTACAGATTTTATGATGTAGCTAACAGACTTGAAACTAAAGTTTTATAATGAATCGAAATGTAGTCCATACTTTTCAAGAAATATGTCAAGGAATTGAAATAGACGAAGCCAATGCTCATACGTCCGATTTTGATGCTAAATTTACTATGTTGATTGCAAGAAAAAGTTTACTTCTTTTTTAAAAATTTTTTGCAAAACACCAAAATTAAGGTTGAGAGATTGGAGCTAGGGTTAGATTCTCCAATTCATTTTGTGAAATCAAATAAAATAACTTCAAAAACCTACAATACTGAAATTGAAACTTTATTTTGTGTCATGAGTTATGGTTTAGGTCTATAAAATATTGTAAAATTTAGAATTTAAGTTTACGTTCTAGATGACGTCATATACAGTGTTGCGTAGAAACAATATGTATGTATACCAGACTACCGCAAGCTGGTTGGGGTGTAGCATATTACTAGATATAGATCTGTTTTGTATTATTAGTGGTCAAAATAAGAGATTTCGGTGCTATTTTATTTTGTTCTAATCCATGTGCATTATGCTTATTTCCTATTGGTTGCTGGCTGTCGAGTCATCATTGTGTTGCTTTATTTAATTTGAATTGTTTGATAGATGACTGATCCATAGATTGAAGCAGGTTGGGTTTACCGGTATTAACCGGTACCGGTTGGGATGTTTCGAAAATTTCGTGAAACCGGTTGACCGGTTTTTTAAGTCCTCCACAAACCGTGGCTGTCTGTAGGATAGATTTATATCTCCGTTTCAAAGAAAGTAAAAAGGATTTTTACTAATATATTATAAGAAAAAAAAAACGTTTTTTCCTGTATAATTTCATAAATATTATTATATGCATGTAGACAGAAGGTGTAAGCTTTAAATATAACGTATATAGCTATATAGTATATATAAATGAAACGTTTAAAAAACAAAAACAAAAGGAGAAAACGATAACATTTAGAAAATGAACACATATCAAATCTCTGAGTTGGGGTGTGCTCGTGTAGAGTGTGGAAAAGGAAACCCATCCTCATCTACTAGGTAAGATAAATCAATCCCACTTTTTTTGAATACAGATTCACTCTTGTTGATTGCGGTTGAATGTGGTTCCACATTTTCTAGCAAGGGGGCTATGCCGGTCTGGACCCCAGACCCCCTTCTTTGAAAACGCCCCTGGTTCGTTGTAACTGTTCTGCTAGTAAAATATGGGTTAAAAAAATTTCAGTAGAAAAAATTGCTAGTTTTTTGGCATCCCTGCTTTATTTTTGCTCGACCGGTACTGGTAAAATTTTTAGCTTCAATAACCGGTTCAACCGGTAACCCAACCGGTTTGGAAATAAAACCAGTTGGGTTGGGTTGGGGTGTTAAAAATGTCGACCGGTTCCATCTATGAATTGCATTACTTAATGAATCAGGGACGCGTTTTGAGGCCTTTAGAGGCATCAGAAAGCCTATATTGTTGCAACTATACTAGATCCTTGTACCAACATGTATTTGATTAAATCTTACTCGACGCGTTTGAAATTTGCAGAAGAAAAATGCAAGCATATTTTTTCTTTAGAATTTGGAAATTTTGAGACGATTTTGCAAAAATGTCAAAAACGCGTCAGCAATAAAGTTGAGATACCACCGCAAAACAAAAACAAAAATTCCTTCCAACACTTAAGGGAAACTCCAAATTACTCTAATCAACTAAATGGAGAGGCAGCAGACGTTTACCTGTATTCAAATCTCTTGCCAACCGGTGAGGTTGTCGATTTTCAGGTGCATATACAGGAACATAATGATAACTCTACGCATAAGTGAAGACTCTTGACAGGGCAGGGGTAAAAATACTCACTCCTAAAGTACTGATACATAAATATGGATAGGTTGGTCAACAAAAGTTATAATAATTCGTCATTTTATACATTCAATTTACATTTAGTTAAGTAATGAATACTTCGCTAAATTAAAGCTGTTATGTTTAATGGCATTCAAGACATACTCAAATGGGATATTCATCGATACGGTACTTTGACAGTATATATTCACAGCACAGTATTTGCTTATGAAGCTACGCAACAAATAACATAATTTTAGTTAGTTTGTGTTCTATTAGTTCTATTCAATTTAGTTCAATTATAGATGTTTTTGCCAATCAAAGAAATTTTGTAATGCAGTAACATTTGTTTGACAGCATGAGTAAGCACAGGCAGCTGTCAGAACTTACGAAGTACAAAATTATCATCTTATCACTTCATACGAACATGAATCAATCAAGCATATCCTTAGCTTAAGCCAATCTGTTGTATCACTGCTTCTAAAGCACTGCTGGGAAAAGCTAAACTGGGCGAACCGACCAGATGATAACCAATGCTGCGAAAAGATATTCGTTTTCAAGAGCTGCGGAATTAAAACAAGAATGTTGAAGGTACTCAATGGAATTACCGAAATTACAATTCAATGGTGCCATTAAATTGATTTTCATATGCCAACCGAAGAACCAAAAGTAAGTCGCTTACAACTGAAGCTGCACGTTAGAAAAAATTGCGGTGTTGTCGATCTCATCAAGATTGAAGCATTCAGCGCTCACAATCAGTTCTATATTTTCAATTTGAGCACTCAATTCGTTACTTCTGACAACCACAAAATAACCAAATATTGCAGAAAACGATAAATCATTCTCCACATGTCATGGCATGAAGCTGCTTTAGCCATTAAGGTCGCAGTGACTTTATATTTCTTCCTAAAAATCAGACCATGAATGCTGATTGCACAAGGAAAAAACTGTTCCATTTATGCAAATTACCAAGGCTACTATATACCAGCAAAGCAACACACCTTGACATACTGCAAGAAAAGTTGAAGAATATTTTCATCGAGAAGAAATTGAGATTCTGAACTGGTCTTGTAATAGAGCAGATCTTAATCCAATTGAATTGTGAAATACGACAAAAATATACGAAAGAAATGAAGATGAGCATCAGAGATCTCTAGTGTAAATAGGTAACGAAAGAAGAATGTCACTTTCATGCCTCAGAGGATAGTAATGGAAATCAAAGGATACCCAACAAGGTACTGAAGATCTTTGTGATGCGGTCTGTTATCTGTGTGGTGAGAATTGTTATTGAAATTAAGCACGAATATAGTGTCCATTGTGTTAGAAGATATACTATTATTAATACTTTCATTTTGTGGAATTTGTTTTTTACTTGTAAATATTTGAAAGAAATTTGCTTGCTCAAGATTAGATGTTATACATATTAGAAAATAACAAATGCCGCAATTGGTAAACAATAACAAAACTGTCCTAAATATACTTTGAGTGGATATAGACTATGGTTGAAAATCGGGTCTGTGGTTTTTTTGTTTTGGGTCGAGCTCCAGGTAGAAAATTCAGACCCGATGAGAACTCTGATTGAGATTTTGCCCATCGAAAAACGTGTATACGCCCCTGGCCTCATAACTACATTTATTACTTAAACCGCACTCCCGCTAGCGTTACTTTAAAGTAACAAACAATTTTATCCACATTTTGAACAATTTTATGCAATTTTTCAATGAGAAATCCGATTTTTGTAAAAACATTCAAATTTTTATCATACGTAATTTTCGGATAATATGGCGGGTCTAATACCGATAGGAACAACAACCGACCTCAACTATATTCGTTTCTGTGGAAACCACCTAATCCTTGTTCACGCGAAATCAGAAGTCAGGTTTGCGATCGGGCGCACACTAAAAAGTAAACGAAAAAGAGCAAATTTTCTATCCTGTATTTTCAGATATTAAGCATCTTTATTAGTTCGTGAGTTATTTAGAAAATTTTATAGTAGAAATAGGGCGAAGACAATATTTAGCATTGAAAAAATGGATGAAAGCCTTACAAAATTTGCTACTATTAAATGTAAAAAACTACTACACCTACATTGCAATATGTGAAAGAGTCGATCACGTGATCCGTTTGATGAATATCAGGAAACGAATACGGATTATAACGATATTTGGTAGGGCTGCGTGAAAGAATACCAGCGATTTGATTGGTACGCACATGGTATGGAAAGTTGATGTTAGCCGCAGTTGGTCGTGTCAAATACTAAAATTCCCATGTTAAATAATTTGATACTGTTCTATAAATTATTGACAGCCAAATGAGAAAAAAATTTACCAAAAAGTTGGAATATGCTAAACACGCGATCAGCATTTCGACGAGGTTGACCAATTTTTTTAAAAGCCAAGACGGAATCCAGAGATCAGCAATTATTATAACTAGCGGCTGAGACAAATACCTAAATAGTGACTTCACAGATTTTAATAATAACTTCAAGTACATCTTTAGCAATTTTTAAAGCAATCTAACAGTCAAAGAGTGTAAGTCTATTGTACAGTGCAGATTTAACAAAATATATTATCTTAGATAGGAATCTCTTTTGAAAACCCAGTAGCAATAAGGTCTAACACAAATAAATTTTGTTTTTTTGAAATATGACATTAAAAAAGGGACATATCACTTTTGACAAAACTGAAAATAATCAATTTCCACATGTGGACAAATAAATTTTGCCACAAGTTGAATAAAGTGACAATTATTGCTCAAGTGGACTTATCACCACGCAAAATGATATAAATGGGCAATCATTTGGAAATTCAAACAGCAAACAATTGAAAAATAATTTCTAGTGATAAAAAGAGAGATTTGCAAATGATAAAATAAAGGAGATGATTGCTCATGCAATATTTAAAAAAACAGGACAATGAACCAGATCATGCAAACATAGATGAAGGAAAATTCACATTCGAAATGCGCAGTTGCTCTACGTAGAAATACAAATATGATAAATAAGATTACGAACTACACAAGTTTGTAAAGGTCTATACATGCAACGACAAGGGGCAGCTACATCACCCACCATAACGAGTAAAAAAGAAGAAATCTGATGTAAAATGGGCGTTTGGTAGGAAAATGTGAGATGGTTAGAGTGATGGCATAGACGAACCAAAGCCATCCCACAAGCATTAAAATAATGATGCAATACCCAGGAATTGAATCATATGTATAGATAACCAATGCGGGATCAAATACCTACAAGGATAACGTAAATGTAAAGGGGACTATTACCTTAAATGTCTAACATTGATAGTATTTTGAAGAGAAATCAAATTAATCCAAATGCTTTTCAAATGGTGATCTTTGAAAGAGTTTGGATTTGTTAATCAAACAAGGTTACAATTAAATTTTTGATAACTGCAATCAAGTGTTGTTCAGATTATTGACTTTATTCAAAAGATTTTTTGTAAATTCTATTATTGTTCACACTCACGATGTTTTATCAGAAGATTTTTTTGTGATTAAACAATGAATTTAAAATCATTCAGACGCAACATTTATCAGACGAAAAATGATCAGATATCCGTTGTATTGTTTAGACTATCGACATCGATCAACTGATTAATTGCTGAAGTTACCGGTAAAATGAAAACGACAGTGTAAACATTTCATTAAACTTGCAATAAATTTTAAATGTTCATACAATTTGCAAGTTGATAAATTGATCAATGCAATGAACTAATGGAATTTATAACTCACAAAAATCTACTTAAATATTTATTAAAAACTTTTAATGGATTTGTATTTGATAGGGCAGATATACAAGTCAAAATCCCAATCAATAGATTTGATTAATGAAGTCAATAAGCGACAAGATTCAAAACCTAATATTTGAACCGACCGAGGAAATTTAATAATAAAAATAATGAATGAAAAACCTACATGAATTTCCCACACGAAAGCTCCACAATAGAGCATAATATAGACGGTCATTAGAATGGCCAACTTAACAGCGCCTGATTTTGACAGCGCAGCGCGTGTCACCGTGTAGCCCTTCGCCAAAAGAATTAAGAGCAAAAGAAAAATTAAATGGCTAGAAATGAATAACCACCGACCTAAATGAGCATTCTATCTTTTAGATAACATCTAGATACATTGCGACATGAATACAAGAATGAAAAGGCAGAAACTGAATTACCTGCAAGATGGATGTTTTCGTCCATATATCCAGTAATCGATAGTTTCAAATAACTGAAAATTGTAAGTAGCAGACCACTCACTAAAAAATTAATTCATTGATATATTTTTTGAAAATGATTTTGGTAAACTATTATATATAACTTTGAACCAGAAAATATTAATTTGTTGGTGTGCTATCACTTAAAGTGTAAACGTAAAAAGTTGAAGTTCAAAATTTTCAACTATTTGTGGCCTGATCAAATCTGATCCATTTCCAAAATTTTGAGTAATTGTTTGAACCCAACCCAACTGAACCTCAAAACATATTGTAAAAATTATCCGATCAATGATTCTGTATTATTATCTACATATTTACAAAATAACATGCATTAACTATTTTGCAATTTGAAAAATTCCTCTTGTTCAGAAGTCAATTTCTCTGGTTCAAAATTAACCTTGAAATGATTCCAAACTAAATATAATTTAGCTACAATAAATTAATTAAAATGTAAACACAAAACCTTCAATTAAAATTGAATTAACACTTTGACTACGTACGCATTGGGGGTGATTTTGTTTTGACAAAATCTATCTTACATTTTTATGGATTTAGGCATATGATGTCTCAAATTAAAGACGTAGTCTAAATATAGTGTTTCGTCATCGCGATAGGACTCGCGATGCGGAGGGAATGGAATGTTAGGCCATCGCGACAGGCCTCGCGGCGCGTACGGTGGGAACGAATAGTTATCGCGATAGATATCGCGGTGCGTAGCCAAAGTGTTAAACGTGACGAAAATTTTCAATAGCACAATTTGAATTCCTTTGAACGAATGTGTTAAAGCGTATAATTAAGAATTCAATTTGACGTAATTAAAACAAAAAAATTCATAGAGATTTTTCACACATTTTACATAAAATGCTGATGTCAAAAAACTCTTAAATTTCTCAATTTGAATTTCATATTTTAAAGTTAAGCAAACAATTTTGAAGTGCATCATGATTTTATAAATGAACACAAATATTGTAAAAAATCGCAGTCTGGCCAGGCCAGAAAATTGAAAATATAGATGTAAACTTCAGTGATGTATTTGTCAGGATGATAATGACAGAAAATCAAAGATTAAGGTAATAAGAGACTCGAAATCATTGAACAATATATTAATTCTATTATGTGAAAGAAAATAAACGATTCAGAAATGAAAAGAATAATTTTTAGAGTTCCGCAAATCTGACGCCCTAACCTCAGTCTTTATGTAATATAAGTATAAAAACAGATATAAGCAAGCTAGCTGTTCAAAACTAAAGATGCATTAAAAAGTTTATACTGCATATACAGAC
The DNA here is from genome assembly GCA_900660155.1 of Hofstenia miamia. Lineage (NCBI taxonomy): Eukaryota > Metazoa > Xenacoelomorpha > Acoela > Hofsteniidae > Hofstenia > Hofstenia miamia. The sequence continues at coordinate 500,900 of CABFPE010000575.1, forward strand.
TTCTCAATTAAAAGTTGCAAATATTAGGCCTAAAGTTTTCATTCAATATTCAGGTAATTCAGTCATTAATAGGCAATTTATGCAAGTCATTATCTTTAAAGAAAACAAAAATCTAGGGAAAAAATCAGTATCCAATTCTAGAAATTAATATTCAAGCATAGGCGGCTCGTATATGTAGGCAAGGCAAGCAGTGCTTGTTCAATAATTTTTTATAAATGAATTTCATTCTTAATTGCATGAATTTATATCTATAAAAATGCACAAATCGTAAATTATGTTTGTTTTAAAACAACATTTAAGAGTCAAGTAATAATATGAATTGAATATGGGATTTGTTATAAAAATGATTGGCCACAGCAAACAAACGATAAAATTATATCCGTTTTCTTCAACTCAGCGCGCGAAGATTTAGCTGGCAAAACAAGCAGTCCGCTTATTGTTTCACATTGAAAATTTCCATTGTACACATGATATTCATTAGTTAAACCCATAAACCATTTCTCTATTCAAACAGTACAATTGTAAATCGTTCTTATTCAATATTTTGAAATGCCCGATTTATTGACTGCCTTACGGAAAATTTGAAAATATTTGAATTAATATTAGATTTTGCAGAACGATTATTTTCTGCAGGGCCGGCCTTAGCCAGCGCGGGCCCCGGGACAAAATATGCACATAAGTAAAATGAAAAAAATCACGTTAGCAACGTCCTATTATAGTGTGGGTTCGCGCCCTTATTTAGTTGTTATAAAAGTACATAGATCTGTGCTTGCATATGCTGTGTGTTGGGAAATTATATAGCTTGCAAAATAAATATAATTATATAATGTTTGCTCGATAATATAATTATAGATCATTGTGTATAATTGCATCCAAACAGTTTAAACTATTGATACTAAATCAAAAAAGCAATTTCAGTAAGTCTATACATTGCAACTCGAGGATATTACAAACATAGTAAGCAATTATACATTTTGAAGAGAGCGTTTAGTATTTTAAAGTATCTTCAAGTCACTTTAGAGAAATTAAAGCTTTGTAGAGCAATGTTAAGATTTAAAGTTTTGAAAATCTAATAATTTAAAATATCGCTACAATACTCTAAAGAGAATCATTTTTCTTAATATAGATGAGCACAATTTGTCCCCTAATCAAATTTTAGATTGCAAGAAAAATTCAAGCAACTGTAGAAAATGTGTTATACGTAAAAGGAAAAGCTATATTATATTTTCTACAAAATCCTCAACTTCAGAATCCAAACTTCGAAAATTTAGAGGCGGCAAGGCTCCGTTTGCTTCCCCTTGTTACACCTATGCGTCAATCTCAACAACAAACCACTTAACCATTCTCTGTATATGGAAGATCACAAATGTCTTTAAATTACAACGTTAAACATGAAAAGAGCCTTATTTGTTGTTAATCATGCTGTACATAGTTAAAGTATAGATCCTAATGTACAAATGCAACTAGCAATATAATTGTTGAATTCATATTGTGAAAGATTCAATTTTATTTTCTTAAATTTATTAATAACGTTTCTGCAATAATTGATTAGCGCGGCCCCCCCCTTAAAGCCGGTACTGATTTCCTGTTTAAAGAAATCTTAAAAAAATTCAAGAAAATACATTAGAGAAAAAACTGCAAAAATCATTAGCAATTTTTCTTGAAAATGATTTATAAAAGAACTGCAGGACCAATCATATTTCTACAATAATAATACAGATAAACTTCTGAACAAATTTTTTTCATGATTTAATTTTTAAACTAATTTGGTTACGTAAAAATATTTGCATGCACAAGCCGCCACTGTATTCAAGCATACATTGAAAATGGGTTTTATGAAACGCGCCATAATTGGGATGTAACAAAATCAATAAGAGTAAATTACGGTGGATAAAAGTGGAAACCATAAACATCTTGTAAGTGACGTGAAGGAGATTTCGTTGCTTCAATTGACCTTAAAATATTGTAAAGAAGAGGTTGTACACCAATTTACACTACCTGCATAGAAGCATGCTTGCACAAATAAACCAACAAAAATAATGCAAGTGACAATGTCGACTTCCAAAATATCTAAATATCAATAAGACACCAATCTGATTTGGAAAATTCATACACATTTCATCTGCGGAGAACTCTCTGGCAAATCCCAAGCCATTTTTCATATGTAAAAAGTATGAGAGCTGAAGCGGCTTTGAGGAGTTACAGTTGGAAGCTACTACATACCACCATCGTTCTCCCGATAGTGTAAAAGATATATCACCCTGACATAGCTTAACATGTTGTCCTAAATTTAAAGCAGTATGAACAAATTCCTGCTATTAAAGTAACCATTTTCCGTTAAAGACCTGCAGTATGGCCATGATTCAAAACGAGGTAAGAATTGAATGTCTTTATTATACTGCAATGAATTTGATCCGCAAGTCTAAATGAAAGCATCCTAAACCCTTAAAAACAGCTTATAAATAAATAAATACATATGCATACTTATTTCTACCAATCTTTACTTTTTCCAGACATTATTAATGATCCGGTTTTTACTCATTAGCGCTTGAAGTTTTGTATGATATAGTTTCTTATTAGCCTCAATACTGTGCGAAAAACTATATATATATATAT
>CABFPE010000576.1:44544-61991 GCA_900660155.1 Hofstenia miamia
ATGTATACTATCATGACACCTGACGCCTATAATGTATGTAATATATTCAAAAATTGTTTTTATCCAATATTCATACATCTTCCACAAACATCTAATAAAAATCTTAACAATGACTGTTTCTGCAAATTCTTTCATGTATTATAAAACATAACCAAATTCATTTTGTTCGAAATGGCAAAAAAATCACCAAAAGGAAAATTAAGTGTTCCCAAAGGCAAGTAATTTTGTTCGAAAGGACAAAAAAATCACCAAAAGGAAAATTAAATGTTCCCAAAGGCAAGTAATTTTGTTAGAATGATCAAAAAAACATCAAAAGGAAATTTATTTTTAAAATGTGTTACATGTAAATAAACACACTAGTTGGCAGAGGTGATAAAAAATTTATATTACCAATGTTAATTTGATAGTAATACTATTATTATCATCATTACCATATATGTACACTGCCAAACATAAAAAGTAGCCAAACACAAAAACTCTATGTTTATAAATTTTATGGATATTTTAAAAACTACTATTTGAAATTTTGGAGATGACAACTAACATATTTCTCAAATGCAGTTTTGATAGCATTTTATAAATCAAAAAAAATTGTTATTTAAAATATTTGTATAAAGAGGAAAACCCATGTAAAAGTCTATAAATGTGCAAAAAGTGACAAACCATATAAAGTGAAAAATTTGTATAAAAAAGAAAACCCATGTAAAAGTCTATAAATGTGTAAAGAGTGACAAACCATATAAAGTAATAAAAGTGTATAAAAAAGGAAAACCCATGTAAAAGTCTATAAATGTCTAAAAAGTGACAAACCATATAAAGTGAAAAAAGTCTATAAAAAATGAAAACCCATGTAAAAGTCTATAAATGTCTAAAAAGTGACAAACCATATAAAGTGAAAAAATGCATAAAGTCGAAAATGAATGTAAAAGTCTATAAATATGTAAAATCATCAAAAATAATTACTCCTCTTAACCTAATTTTCAGATATCACATTTTTCTGAGTATTCATTGAAAAATTCAACCTGATTCATTTGGAGAATTATTTCTAATCTATTGATTTTTACCTATTTACAACGTAGGAACTCATTGATACACTAATAACAAAAACATGTAATCAAAAATCTTGAAATGTTTCATATAAAAATTCATGCTTGCAAATATTTTATTCTTGAATTCAACGAAAAATATGTATTGAAAAATATCAATTTTACTTTTACCAGAGACAGTGACTGCAAACAAGTATGTTTATTTTTGAGATTGACACTTCTAACAAGTATTATTATCTCTCTGATTCAAACATTTGAACAATAGAATATTGACACAGTCTATGAAAGCATGCAAATTTATACATAGAGCAGTATAATGCAATTTCACATGGTTGTATGTGTTTACAGTCGAACAATGACCATATTTAAAATTTATGTTGACATTGTCTATGAAGCATGCAACTTTCTACGTGTATGAATATACACAGCTGGCATAATGGAATTTCACATTTATGAAACAAAGACAACTACTCTGAAAGATTTCAAACTTTTTGGTAAGCTATTTTTATAATTAAACCTCAGATATTGTTTTTGATTCTTAACACTTTTGTGCAATATTATCTCTAGTTAATTTTACAGATATTTCTTTTAAAAACATAATTTTATTTTAATAATTTGCTGCGAATTTGCAGTCTGATGTTAAATTTATTATAGACTTTATAGAAACTTTGTTTGTTTGTTAATTTTTATTTGAATTTGTTTAAACATTTAATTTTCATGTGTTTTATATTGTGAATATCATCTTGTTTGACTTGTATATTAACAATTAATTTAGATGCTACTGTTTGAAATTCATAATGTGTAAATGCACATTGTGTTTGTTTCCTACAGAATTCCCTCAACAACAATGATGATAAACTAGCCTGATAGACAAATTTAATAGTGCGATATGTATGATCATTATAAGCAAAGTGTAGAATAAATTACATTTTTGTCTTGTCCTAAACACGTATGTGGGTTTTACCATGTACGTTTATTAAATATTAGAAATTGCGAGTATTTGCATAAACTAGTTCCATAAAAATTATTTTGCATTGTTACCAAAATTAGCCATTATACTTCTAATGAGTATTATTATCTCTCTGATTCAAAGATTTGTTATTAAATTTTACCAAAAAAACAAGTATGTAAAATGAATATATAAACTAAATTAATGTGGTATTTCCAATGTCATGTATGTTAATAAAAAAAACAAGTATGTAAAATAAGTATGTAAACTTAATTAATGTGGTATTTCCAATGTTGTGTATGTTAATAAAAAAACAAGAATGCAAAATAATTAATAAAAAAAGTATGTAAATTAAGTATGTAATGTGTGAAAGTAAAACTAAAAAATGTAAGTTAATGTGGGAAAGTAATACATGTAAAGTAAGTTAATGTGGGAAAGTAATACATGTAAAGTAAGAAAGTAATACATGTAAAGTAAGTTAATGTGGGAAAGTAAAACTAAAAAAATGTAAGCTAATGTGGGAAAGTAAAACTAAAAAAATGTAAAACTAAATTAGATCACATAAATAACATCGGCAATATCCACAATGTCTCAGGTCAAAGGCCCCTCCTCTTGACCAATCAGCAAAAAGTGAAATCTCCTAAGACCCACCTCTTGACCATTCAGAAAAAATGAGATCTCGTTCAAGTCCCCTTAACTACTTAGCTGTACACATATAGAATTGATATTAGTTTGATACCTGTCATGACCACATTCACTCATTCTTGCTTGTAAATTTAAATGTGATAAGGTGTTGGTAAACTTTAATGGAGGTAGTACACAGGAATATTTCCCAACTTCTGGTTTTAATGGACCACTCATTGAATTTATTTTCAGGTTGGAGCAAAATGAATACATTGATTTGCAAAGTATACATCTTGGTTTATCAGTGAAAATAGTATGCAAAAGTGATGTTGGAAACCTAGTTTGGGATGATGCAGATGATACAAAACAAGATCAAGTTTGTTTAACAAATAACGCCTTACACTCATTGTTTAGTGATTATAGTTTATACTCAAATGTTTTTTCCAATGAACCTGTTAGAAGAATCATATGGCATCATCCAAATTAACTAAGCTGCTAATGTTTATTTGAAGAGAGAATAAGATTGAAGACAAATTATGATTAAAAATATTGTAAAAATTATATAATCAGTTTAGATTAATTTGTGTTATGCAACCAAGCAAGAATAAGTGTCAATTATGAGAGATTAGTATCTGTTGATAATAATACTTTTGGCAAAACCAGGGGGCAAAATTGCTTCCATTATTTTTAGCCACCATATTGGCAGCTGAAAGATTTAAATTCAAAATCAACAGGTACTTTCTCTGAAATACTATAAATAGATAAAAATCATTGTAATCAATTGATAAAAAAATTCATTTGGCACTCTTACATTGTTTTCTTACTATGGTTTGATTGTTTAATAAAATGTCAAGCTAAACGAGTTGTGTTTAGTAGTGGTCTGGATCCATCATGAGATTGATTCTAGAGTCTTTGGGCCAGATGATGAAAGTGCACTTAATTTAGGTATAGGGGTTTTTCTCTCATTTAGTAGACTATCAATCACTTGCTACATGCATCAACTATAATAGATTCGAAGTATGGTGGGATGACTGAAACCTAGGAATTATATCTCTACTATTTTAGATCCAAATTATTGACTATAATGTGACCAAACATGTAGTAGTTATTAAATGTAGGTTAGGAAGCTGCTCATAATTAAACTAGTTCATAAATTTAATATATTTTGGTAATGGCTACATGTAATATTAATAGAGCATCTAGTAACAAGTCTGGTTGCTTTAACATGAAACATTTTTACAAAAAGAGACTAAGTCGAATTGTGTCTTGTCTTGAGTATACACCAAGCTAGTATCAGGTACATGTAAGTTACATCATTGAGCTGAGTAGTGGAACTCAACCAATTGGATCATCATTGAACAATTGAAACTGGATGTGGTGATCAGCTTTGGGCAGATGCCCAATATCAATCATTGGAGGAAATGCTGCATTGCTTCATCACCTAAATAGTAAACAGTTAAATCTTGTTATGTTATGTTAGCAGAAATACACAAAAGCTAAAGCAGCATCTAGTTAGTAAATCCCTACCTGCAAATATACAACCAATGTTATAGAGTAACAAAGGACAAGCAGTAATACTGCCTGGTAGAGGATGTTACAATCGCCCTGGCAATTGTTCCAAATCACCAGTTTACAGGCACAATGTTTACAAATCCATATACATATAAATTTAGAGAACTCCGTCAAGTTACTATAACCTGTGGAGAATCAAATATAGCATACATCCCCATGTTAGTTGGAGATGACAACTATGCACAGGCATATTATAAAGACTCTGGGGATAAATAATGATGGTGGTGGAATACTCTACACGCAATATAACAAACACACAATTATGGTTTTTGATCTGACTAGCATTGAAAAGGCTAACAATGAGGTCTTGTTTCTTGAATTGAGCAGTGCAAATATATGTTTAACACTGGATTTTAAAAACACACTAACTGAATTGATGGAAGTTATTGTTTTGGGGGAAACCAATTCCAAAGTCTATATTGATAAACAGTGAAAAGTTATAAAAGGGTAAGATATGTGTTTTGTAAATCATTGTATTGTAGATAGATGTTGAAACTCGACGAAATTCGTGTTGTGGAAGGTTGTATTCACTCTACCACATTTAAAGTTTGCACATGTACAAACTATCTATTACAGAAATATGGTATACATGATGTTGGTGTTAAAAAGGTTTTGCAAATGAACCCCCATGGGAGAATTGATTGGAATTGATAATTCGAGGTTACACTCACTTTGAAATTGTCAAAACTGTTTAGAATACATGCAATTTACCATGATAGCTATGGTTTTGTTAAAAGAGAATTTGGAATTGGCAATGGATATCCGATATTTTACAGATTTTGGTGTAATTTACCAATTTTAGGGCATTTACCATCTTTATTGTTTTGGCTCTATGTTAAATTTAGACATTGGAGACTTTACAATTATTTAAATATTTAATGGACACTGATTAAATTAAACGCATTTCCTTTCAAATTTCCTCACTCCTCTTTTGATTTTATGATGTACATGCCTTGGATGATATTCAACCAAGTTTGGTTCAAGGCTCATTTTTAATTGCAAATGCAAGTCCCCACAATCACCCTGGTACACATTGGTTGTTGATTATATGAGATGACAATGGGGAATTAATTTTCAAATATTCTCTTGCTATTGTCACACCACCTATCCAGGATTTCACATTTATGAGGTAACAAAAAAACAAGATTACAAGGAACATCTCCAATATGTGGTGCTTACTGTATATGTCATGCATTTTTATTTCTTAATAAAATACCAAACTCATAGATGGGTGGTATATGTAATGGTTGTTGTAACATTATTATCTGAAAAATTTTGGAAGCCTGGGGTATGTTTCCCAGATGGATTGAATGAATTTACAGTGTATTTGGACAAACCAATATATAATGCATGTGGCATTTGCATTAATGGATTTTGAATACAAATCAAAGTTTTTTAATCTTAAACACCAAACGTGGACTTTAAAGGATAAAGATGGAAACATAACCTGATTGGAAATTTGTTCAGGGCATAAGCATAGCTTTCATGAACTCTGAATATATAAATTACATGTTCATTAAAATTTAGAATGTTTCACAATTTGTTAATGTGTGAAGAATGATTCACAATATGAAATACACTTGTCCCAAGCTGGAAATCTACTAGGCTTTTACAGAAAGATATATTAAGAAACAGTAAAAACTGCCAATTATGACTGTGATATTTTTGGCGGAAACATATTCTAATGATACACACAGACATTGTAGAACCTCAACATGTTGGTAGCACTTATTTGCCCATGTTGGATAAATGTCCCCTATTGTTAACACATAAAGAAAAAATGAATACCATCCCTGTCATACACCATGAAAAACAAAATTTGATGTTTAAAATAGTTTCAAAATCATATATTGATAGAATAACAATGAAATTTTGTACTGAGCAAGGCTATCCAGTGAGATTAAGTGGTACAGGACAATTGTATATCACACTTGATTTTTGAACAAATGGGGAAAAAACAGAAAAAAGCTAGTGAAATTGACAATTGGAAATAACACTTTTTCATTGATGTAATTTGTGAATAGTGCCTAATAAATTGATTGTTTATTTTTTTTATTTCACTAGCAAAACATTAATTCGTATCACTTCACACACCTCATTATAAAATACACTTGTGTTTTATCAACTTGAAAGTGATTTATTGTTTGAGGTAATAATAAAATTATTGATTTTTAACCATATTCGCAAATAGTTTTCAATTTTACTTAATATATATGCATGCTTTAAACTGGAGGATTCAATTGGTTGATGGGAAAAGTATAGATTGACACACAACTAATGGTTCTTGTAATGCTAGTATCTGACAGATGTGGAGAAGATTGGGTGTGCTGCCTGGCTGCGTTGGGTGAATTTACTATGTATTTGAATGAACTGATTAATACTGCATCTGATGTAGCAGTTATTGATATTGGGCACCCGTCAAAATTTCTTAATCCTAAGACACAGTGGTGGGTTTTGAATAAAAAAGATTGCACCAAAATTTGCTTGCAGTTTTATTCCAAAAATGTACATAGCTTTGAGGACTTGTATAAAGATATAAACTCCATTCTTAAGCCTAAAGGTGTTTCAATACAATTTAAATTGGTTGGTAGACACTTACAAGCAACAAACAAGTTGGAATACAAGGTGGATTTAGACCAGGCTGGTGAAATGATAGGATTTTATGGAAAAATTTATCCAAATACAACAACTGATGCCAGCTATGAATGAGACATATACGGTGGACATCATGTTTAAATGGTACAAACCAATTTTGTAGAACCTCAATTTGTTGGTAGCACTCAATTATCCCTACTGGATAAATCCCCATTGGTGTTAACACAATTTGCCAAACCAAGTACCAAGCCAATAGTACATCACAAAAAGTGAAATCCAATGTATAAACCAGTGTCAAGATAATATATATCAACAGAATAAACTTAGTTTTGTAGTGAGCAGGGTCAAATAAAAGAATTTACTGTAGAATCTCACCAACACTGATTTCACTGTAATTTAAGATTTGCTTATCCATTTCTCTTGGTATATGCAATATGTACTGTGACAGATCCCAGAACTCTCCAAGCCTACTTCATTGCTTAACTTATTGACTAAATTAATAATGCATTAGCATTCCTAAATGCTGAACTAACAACAGTGTATTTAGACTGAGAGCAGTTGATAGTATACAGGGTCAAGACCCAATGAAGATCAATGTGCAATAGAAGATATCTTTGTGGTGACAGCTCCAGCTTCTACTTGAAGATGGCAGTGGAAACCAATGGTTTACTCAGTGCATGGAACATTGCCTCAATAATAGTGTGTGCATGATAACTTATTAATTTAGTGCATTGATTGTCCTTGTTATTATAGCTATGTAAATAAAAGGAATGAATGCAACTGTGGCACTTTAACTTGTTATTTTGTCTTACATATAGTAACCCTACAAATATAATAGTACATGTTAAATTTTCATACATGTGAACAATCAATGCTGTCTGCAAAAAAGCTATGTTGTAGGTCAATTGATAGTCCACTAATTTACTGACAAGTAAATTAGTTATACAAAAATTTATGTAACAAATGTAGAGCATTTCAGATCTAGGAATGGTTGTTCTAAAAGTACTAATAATAATCTTTGAGTAACAAATGATAGGAAAGCTATAACAGATAAAAATCCCTATCCCTATTCTTAACTTAAAAGCAGCTACTGGCCACACTGCACTTTTGAAATGCTATAGTGTGCAGGCTGCTCTAGAATTCTGTTAAGTATATTTGGGGACAACTGTAGGATTACTCTAGTGATTGAACATTTAGCTTTCCATTTAAATATTAAATAACCTGACAAAATAAAGAAGCAAATCCAGTAAAATTTGTTCATCACAAATAATATCAATCACAGCATATTTATATCTAATAGCTTTAAACAATCAAACACTCAGCTAGTACCTGTTATTAGACATTGTTGATGATTTAATAGTTTCCTGGTTTTTTCTTTGTCTGCAGTTAATTATGCACATCAGCATTAATTAGTGTGCACATTATCATCCTAATATTTTGGCCAAATTACTGCTGAACAAATAATTATAAAATACTGCTTTTAATAATTTTGTACAAATAATCAAATTATAATAACCATGTGTTTACAATTAATTATTACTACAATTGAGTCTTATTGCTCCCACTCTTTCTCTCATCTTGACCACACATGGGATTATGCCACATTACTGGGACTGGAAGACTGTATATAATGCTGTATATTTGCAGAGAATGATGCAAAATCAAAAATTATTTCATTTCATGTTTGTAGCATTTTTGTAAACACTAATTTTTAATTAAATAAATCTATTGATATTATTTTTTCCAAATTGCAATATTCACTTTATAAAGAGATTGAGTAAAGGCTGGTTGAATTTCTCTGGTGCAGGGTAAGTTATTTTTACACTTAAATAATGTGATTAAGCAAAAATTGATTTCTTGTGCATGCTTAATGACAATAAAAATTTTTGTTAAGGAAAACACACAATCCATTATTGGTATAATGTGTAAATAAAATAAAATTCAAAAGAAAAACTTTACCAAGAACTGTAAAAGAAGCTCTGTATTTCAACTCCATCACATTATCTAACTTATTTGGTGGTGTTAAGAGAGAACATGTACATTTCAAATAATGAAAATGTATTTGATATATTTTACAAGTAAGTGATTTTGGTCAAATGTCATAGAACTAATCTCAATATCAAAAATTGAGTTTATAAAATAAAATTGTTTGCGTGAAAAAGAAATTTACCAAAAAATATTATAACAAAATAATTGAAAAGAAAAATTAATTTTAATAATTAGTGTGTTGTTTTCAAAAAGTTTATATCACTCTGCAATATATATATATATATATATATATATATATTGATGGCATTACAACACCTTTAGAACTGCACAAGACAGGAAAGGCAAAAAAATATGTGTCTGAATAGATGATGTACAACACTGGTTGGAGAAAATGGAAACTGAATTTATAATTTTTTTCTCAGGAGTCAATGACCTATTCTGAAACAATATACTAGAAGAAAACTGGAAAGTCTAGTATGTCAAATGTAGAATAGAAATTGTGACAATGCTGAAATCTAAGAACAATGATCCTGAAAAAATTGCATACAATGAAGTTATACAAAATGCTAGTTTCTTCTATGATAATCCAGAAGTACTTTAATCATTATTGAACATTTTCAAATTCTTCTACCCTAACTACCCACTTCACATCATAAGAGTTCATACATCTGAAGCAGATACTGAGATGATGTTGTTAGTAGCAATAAAAGGTCTTAAGTTATATGTAAGATTCTATGATTACTTTCAAAAATGCATAACAAGTGAATGCCTGTTGTGATCAGAAAATAATACTCAAAGTAAGAAACAAATGGTTGTTTGTTATTTGTTTAGTTTATATTTTAAACTACCTTAAACTAGAATTAAAGTTATTGAAGTTGTTAGAAAACTCTAAAATCTTTTGTTTATTTTTCACTCTTTAATTAAACAAATACTGCAAGTTCTTACTTAAACAATTATATAAATTTTAGTTAAGTTAGTAAACATTCATTTAGGAAGTTAAAAAATATGATCTTCAACTGTCACCAAGCCTATTCAAGAGACCATATAAAAATTGTTCTTTTTCAATATCAATACAATAAAATGTAGTCATATACTAAAGTTGTTGAGTAGCAAAAATTTAAATGATGATGAGATTAATTAAGCACATTTTCACAACCACAAAGCCATGATGGGCTCCCTCCTTTCCAAAGCTCCTTCAAAAGGTAACTTAAGTTCTAAGGGAAGTAGTGATGATTAAAATATATATTATAATGTCATGGCTTCTGGTTACTAGAATAGAATTTAATGAGGACTGCATGTTTGCAATTAATATAGTATTTAACTTATTGGACATTTTACATCATTATTTGGTGAACATTTTAGTAGAAATAACTAAAAGCATTAATTAAATATTAGCACATTTACAAATTTTGTTGGTTAGCTTCCCTATCCATGGTTAATTAAGTAACTACAATTAAATGTCAAAGTGGCATATGCTTCATCATTAGAGTTGGCAGGTTACTACTTACTAGTGTAGAGTCACTTGGGGCCTATTTTTTCGAACTTAATATTTTTGGCACTCTGAAATAGTGTTACATCTTTTTGACATTTTGATTCTTTCATTTGCAGCTAACTATTTGTATCAATTTCTTTTAATTGATTTATGAATTTCAAATGTAGTTAATTTGATAGTGTTAGTATGTGTCCCCTTAATTTGAATTACATGTGAATTGCTCATTTTAACTTTGCAAGGAAAACTGTGCTTTGAAATTGTAAGCAAGTCAGGTAATAAGTTACAGATTTTTGTAATTAATATCTAAGAAACTGTAGAGAAGCACACAATAAATTTGGCTTCCTTCTACTGCATTTGGTATTTTCAATTATTTATGTATTAACCCCCTTTAGATTCATCAATTAAAGATTTGTTAATGATAACAATTCAGGAGGAAACTCCACCAGGTCTGGGGCGACAAATAGCTCCTTAATGGTGCCAGCCTGAATCATGGCCACTTTAGGTTATGACTACTGTAGAATTATGGGGGAGCTCTGGCTACTCTAGCAGTACTGGGTAACTCAAGAGTTTAGATCAAAGGTTGCAAAGTCTACCATAGCAGAGAGTGACCTGCACTCTAACAGAACAGTTACATTGGTGGTTCACTGATTTTTCCTACCAAATAAAGAAATTCCATTCATAAAAGAACTCCAGCAGTGACCAACTCACACTGCATCACACTGAAGCCAAACCTTTGAAGCCATCCTTACTTGCCAAGGTGCTAATTGTGTGTCTCAAGCATTAAATTCTAGCTCAATAAACAATTTATCTCAGAGTTCTCTTATATCAGCTCATGTAAATAAATAATAGATAACAGGCATATATTTGCTGTGCATTCACATTCACCAACAGCATAGTATATTTGCAAGGTGTTAGATTAAGTATCAAACATCAGTACAAAACATTACTTTGTGATCTCTCTTTCAAGAAAGGTGATGACGTTTGCATGGACATCACACAAGTAGAAAGGCTGTTTTGTCTAAGTAAACTCACCACCTAGTATTAAAGCACAATCTCTTTTCATACATCTGCTGAGGCTTCCTGCCTAGCATTCAAAGTCACCTTGAGCTCAAGTGTGACCCTGAGGACAATCTCATTGTAACTATCTGCAAAGCCATCAGCATTATATATTTGCTGCACAATATGACTCATATTGATAAGGATGTCAGAGACCTGAAGGCTGGTTCTTCTTCAACAAAGCCTCCTACCTCTTTGAGCACCATTGCTTCTACTGTAAAGATAGAACTTGAGCATACTCATTGCTTCTTTTAGTCAGAAAGGGCATACTAAATCTCAGTGCTGAGCAGTCATCTGTTTAGTCACTGATGGCAAATGTTTCATTATCAATGAACCTGGAATCCAAGAATGTTCTCTCGAGTCACCCATTGGCTTAGTGACCCAGTAAAACTAGTCAGAGTGCCGCCTCCTAGAAAATGTGTGCACTACGTCTTGTTAATCACTTTGCTGTTGCATACCAATGTAATTCCAGTTAATATAAATGGATCCCTGATAAATGTCACCATTGATACCAGGGCCTCAGCCTCAATCATCAGTGACTCTTGTTGTTCTAAGCTGTGCATGTTGTGGAACAACCTACTTCTGTCTACTGCTCATTTGCTGGATGCTTCTGGAAACTCCCTCTCACTCAAAGGTCATATACTAAACCTAGAGTCACGCATTCCACCTGAACTTTTTGTTGTTGATCTAATTGTCATATATATGTGCAGTCAACTGCTTCCATATGACATAATTTTGGGAAATGATTTTCTTGAACAAAATTCATGCATTATTGATTATGGTAATAACACCATCTCTATCAGAGAAAGCAAATGTTGGTAAGAGCTTACCACCATCCCTAGCCAAGACATCTCTTTGAGCCCCTCAGGAATCTGAGGAGTCAAGTAAATACAGAGTGCCTTTTGCAAAATTAAGTGCTAACATTCAAACACCTTGCAGTGACTCAATAACCCCCTCTAGTCCCAGCTCTTCATCATGTGCCTCTACCAGTGTTAGGTCCCAGAGAAACAAAGAATGGCAACATAAGATTTCTATGGTAGGAGATGAAACATTACATTCATACTTTATCACAACCCATAAGGCAGTTAGTTTTGTGCATGACAACCTATTGGAAAAAACTAAGAACAAACTATGCTGGAATTATAACACCAAGAACCTCATGTGTGCAGTGGATGCCATTCCTTTTGTCATTGATGGAGAGCATAGACCAAAGATCAACACTATCATATGCTATGACTCAAAAATGCACAGAGGATTGAAGTTACCCTATTGGCAGAGAATGGTCCATACCATGTTTGATGAAGATTTTAATACAACACACTTGTGCCAGCTATTTAACAACAAGTGTGCCATTGAGAAATTTGAGTGCATCAACATCAATTTTGAGAACTTACTCATCATGTACTTTTTCTGAGTCAGTCAAGTCAACCAGCCCAAGATTATGGAGAAGATCAAAATAATGTACAGGCTAGCAAAGGTCATGAATATTTGTCTTGTGATGGTTGTCAAAGAAGAGTACCAGGATGATGAAGTTGTCAACATCCACTTTAGGATGGAAAATTTTATGATCCTTTATACTGACTACTATTGTCCCACCAGCATGTACTGATTTGGTATCTTTTCAATAACCAAACTAATCTACGCCAACCTTCTTTTGTGTAAGAGATTACCCACTCATCACCTTGCAGTATACACAAGACTGATCATAGACGCCATTACTCAGTCACAAACACTTGAGTCCATCTTCCCTAACTGGCCTGGTCTTGCCTTTGTTATGAACATGCATGTTAGTTTTGCATTCTCCCAAAGCACTGCAACATTAGCAGAGATCAATGAGGTCTGGACTAATCTCAAGTCAGATAGAAACCCCAAGTCCATTTGGCCCACAATCAATATCCACAGTCCAATGTCACAATATTCTAGATCTGTTGAAAGGCTCCTCATGGAGCTGTGTATAGCCTACACTTTGCAAGATCATCAAAATTTAGCCAAGAGCGCCTAGCCAAGAAATGCATCCACAATCTCGCCATCTGCCCTGCTGCATGAAAGATTAAGAACTGGCTGCTCCACTCATGCTCACCTCTGTTTTCACCTGGAATGACCAAAAAGGCAATGGAAAGGTTTGAAAAGTTCTATGCTTGCCTCATTGGTGCTAGTAGTCCATCAGGGCACCTTCTGCCTCAGATGATCATCAACTGCTTGGGTGTCACCTTCACTGACCTCAACATATTCTCAGAAACCCTCCACAAGTACATGTGGGGAGCTACGTCTGAAATGAAATTCCTGTCTCTTGAGTTCAACAATGTGCTGCTCTGCACAAGCCACCAGATCTGCTGTGACCATGGGTCAAAACAGAGATTCTTGGAATTAGTGGCCCACTATGATGTGCACACTAAGACAAAAATTCTGTTTAACTTAGAGAAGATGAACTATCCCAAGTGTGGGTATAGCAAGCTCACAGAGATGCGGAGACATCCTGATCACAGTTATTGAGCAGACAATGCACTCAAGTAGTGTACATAAGGCATAGGAGAACACACAAAAACGCCTCTGATTGGTCGAGAGCTTATGACGTCACATGTCACGTGACAGATGGTGAATATTGGGTGCTGGTTAAAGTGCTGACTCACTGTGTCATTGACATCTCACTATTTGATTTTTTGACAGGTTGTGATAACTTGCAAAGTGCTTTCTTGACAGCTTGGGGGTAACCAGCTGACAGTTTGCTAATAGCTTTTTAATTAGTGCATCATATTCTGGCCTATTTATGTGATTCATGTTCAAATTTAGTTTACCTTGTTTGATATAATGACTAATTTTTGTTAATATGCATGCATAACATTGCATTTTGTAAAATATTCCTTGTTATCACACATTTTGTTTTCATCAATGCAGTATATCAATTTTCCATATTTTTAAAAAAAGCTTACATGCACAGTGTTTATTTCTTTTTTGAAAAAAAACTATTTGAAGATGCCTCCATAATACATCTTGTAGAACAAATTAAACATTTTAGTTAAACAAAAGAGATTGCATTTCAATGTAACAAATAATGTTTAGACATTAGTAAAAATACAATAACTTGTAAATAGGTAAAACATGAATTTTATATACAAAGTAAAAATATTCCATTTCATTATCCAACTATGCAAAACCAATTTAATCATCCATCAATAATGCATTCGTAAAAGTTTTTTAAACACATAAAAATTTTTCCTGTCTTATACAAGTTAAACAAATTTTCTTAAAGAGTAATACAAGCTAACCAAGTTTTGGAAAATTAAAATATAAAATATTACAATCACAACAAATATACTTAGACGTTAAAGTCAAACATGGTTGCAATCTCATTACCTAAATCATGCATGCAAAGTTATTTATTAATAATATACGTACATTTCAAATATACAATATAATTATACACCATAGGAGACATTACACCTTGCACCAACTTTTATATGATTGTTTTCTTTTTCCACATTTTATAGTTTATACACATTTTGGTGACTTTACATCTGTTTGTATTTTTCTTGCTTTTACTTCATTCATTGCAATCTTTTTCCTGAATTTTCACAACTGCACTTTTGAATATTGGACATTTAACAGCATCAGGAGATAATTACATTTCAGTAGAAGGAAATGATTAAACAATTTGGTCAAAAAGTGTTTGCACTTTGCACATATCAATATTTCCTTGCAAAACTTTGTTTACCAATACAAGCTTAACAAACATTGTCTTCAGTTCATCCAGTTATATTGCTTCTCTTGGTGTAGGGAATAAATTGATTAGCTTACAAAGTTTGTTAAATCCTGTTTTATGTCAAAATAACATTTTAAATTTCTGCAATTCTGTTCCATTGTGTAGCATTTCTTTGAATTGGTATCAGCAATGTGTATTGGCATAGTCATGCAGCATATTTTAAGAATGTAGACTTCCCAATCAAATGGTTCACCTTGTTAAATACAGTGTAACAAGAGCTCAAAATCAAGTTAACAGCCAGGTTAAATCTGTGTGAACACAACCCACTATTTGAATTTCTGTCTTTCTGCTAATGGGCTTATTTGTCTCACCATTGTCACAAATAATAGCAGTAACATTTGAAATATCAATTTTGTGCAGATCTTTTAAAACCCATTCTATAAATCATATGTGTTCATCAATGTCAAGTGATGCTTCATCATAGAGTAGCAAGAATGCAAGTAAACAGGTTAAATAACCACAAGGCACAATGTCAGAAACATAGGATGCAAAAAATATCAACATAATGAGCACTTCCTTTACTTCATCCATCAATAAGTAATGCAATTTTTTGTTCTTTTAGCTCATCTGCAATCCTTAGTTCAATTTCTCTAACAATTGCCATCATATATTTTAATAATGTGTTACAACACATAGGTTTCAGACTGGAGTAATTCCTGGTAGTCTCCTACTCAAAAAAAGAGACAGGTATTAGGCCAGCAATAATCCAATCAACCTAAGCATAAACCAAATAGACTTTGGGGGAAGAGGAAAATGCTAGTTGTAAGAGACAGGTTAGAGTAGGCTACAATGGGACACCCATGACTTTTTGCCAGATGGAACACTCTGAAATATTATTCTTAGATGTAAAAGCCAACACTTGGGTATAACAGTTGTATAGACATATATTTCAACATGTATTAAAATTAATTGAAGATATTGTATGCAAAAGGTAAAAAAACAAAAATTTTAACAATTGCATATAAATTGTACTAATGTAAAAGCATACATTACACATGGGCTCTGAGTAATGAAGTTCAGCATTGTTCAATCCTCAAGTTTCCATCTTCATTCTAAATTATGATGGCACTTCTACATTCACCTAGGAGGTGGCCATCAGAAATGCATTGAGCCATTTAATAATGTGGCTAGCTTTCCCCAGGAGGCCTATTGTTACCACAGACCTAAGCCATGAGCAATGAAAATGATAATAACCATCCCAAAATAAAATATATCTAGTGACATTTAATAACACCAAGTACTATATAATTTGTAAAAATGTAAGCCAGGTTTGTGAAAAGAGATATTACATAAATGTATATAGGAAATAAACCATAAAAATCATTTAAAAACAAAAATACCTAAGATGGAAATAAGTATTACAACAACAGATATAGGCAAATAAACCATAACACATAAAAATCATTGTAAAACAAGAATGTGTTTGGTAAAATAGAAATATTACATAACATATATAGGTGAATAAACTATTAACACATAAAAATTGTTTAAAACAAAAATGTGTTTGGTGAAAAGAGAAATATTGCATCAATGTATATAGGTGAATAAACCATTAACATACAAAAATCATGTTAAAACAGAAATGTGTTTGTAAAAATAGAAATATTACATCAATATATATAGGCAAATAAACCATCAACAAACAAAAATCATTTTAAAACAAAAATGTGTTTGGTAAAATAGAAATATTACATCAACAGGCATAGGAGAATAAGCTTTATTGTAAATTCATGTTGTTGAATTATTTATTGGAGTAATAGTAAACACTTATTTCTCAGTTTTCATGTAATTTAATTTTTCAAATGCTTGAAATGTCCCCTTATCACTATTTCATGAGTAGCATAATCCAAAGAATAATGCTTCTAAGAAGAGAAGATCAGATGATTAGTCTGAATAAAGATCAAATTATTATTTATTGATTAAAAACAATTTAAATTTAATTATCATCATTATGTTTGTAATATGCAACTAAGAAACAATATACCAAATTAGTACTTGTCAACAAATAATTTGACCAAACAAAGTGGGTGAAAATGCTTCCATTATTTTTAGCCATTTTGGCAGATGAATAAATTCAAATTTCAAATGACAGGTACTTTTTTGAATTTAGCTATAAATAGAGTGAGAATCATTTTAGAAACTGTTGAAGTAAATTCTTTGAAAATATTATATTTAGATTTCATTTGGTTTGCTTATTTATAAATCATGTCAAGCTAAACAGTAGATGCAGTAGTAGTGGCTTGGGCACACATGGGAGTGATTTGAGGGTCCTTGATCCAATCCATGAACCTGCATTTATGTTAGGTGTACAAATAGGAGTTTTTTTCCATTTAGCTGACTATTGATTCATTCATTTGCATGTAT
>CABFPE010000576.1:79405-89739 GCA_900660155.1 Hofstenia miamia
GATTCTACATGGTGACCATAACAGGATGCTGACGTGATAACTGTTTAATCTTGTTGTTATCTTTCAATGGTTTGGTTGTGAGTTGGTTTTTCGTTTTGGTGTGTATCAGCTGGGATAGTTGTTTCCCCTGATCGCTTTGAGACTTCTGAGAAAGTTACCTATTGATGTATTCATTAACTTCCTCACCCTTGAAGGATGGCAATGAAGCTTTTTGCGTTTCTTATTTGGCTGATGTCAACTGTTAAATTTCTTGTTTGTTTTACTTTTTACTAGTGCTACTTTATGTTGGATTTATTACCAAGTACTGCCATATTCATTTCTCCCTTTTTGGTCTGTTAATCACTGTTACCCCTTTTTATGTGCTTTTCGTTCGTGTGTGTGTGGGAGTGCTCCCCACTGTCAGTTCTAGAAATTATTGTTTTGTTTTCTAAAAGTTGAATGGATTCTAATTGTACTGTTGTTTATTCTCCTACTTTTGGGACTTCTCCAGTTAGGAGCATCCCCTGTGCAAGCATTGGTAACCAGGATGTTACTCCTTGCACCATTGGATCATTACTTACTTTTCCTCGACCTGTTTCTCCTACTCCAATTACCCAAAGGATGGATCAGAACGCCTCAACCCTCCCTTATAGTGATCCAAATGCAATGAGTCCAGCTTTTCATCGAAATATTCGTCGTATCTTGAACACCCAAAATGCTCTGCTGATTCCCATTCGTCCTCACAGTTATGCTAGTGGTAATGAGCAGTCTACGCCTCAGACTGATGTGCACCTTGCGGAGATTGAGCACTTGAAGGAAGCATTGTCACAACAGGTGGCTCTTTGGATGGAGAGCGAATGTCAAGTCGAGTCTCTCCAGGCTGAAATTAACACCCAACATTTAGCCTATCAAAGAATGGAGCACCAGATGCTTGAGTCAACTATTGCGCTAGAATTACAAATACATGAGTTGAAGGGTGCCATCAACAAGTCGCACCACCAAGAGGAAGCACTGTCTCAATGACATGATGAATACATTACCCATGCTGTGTTGAATGAAGCCTTAGACGAATTAGCTGAGAGAATAATTGGTTGAGTGGTTCAAGTCGTGGGTGCCAATCAACCTCCTCCAGCTGCTCCGTTGTTTGGAGAGTCTTCCTCTATACCATGTTCTACTAGTCCTTCACAGGGTAAACCTACTTTCACTCAGGCATCTCTTATGCAAGTATCTACATTAACTACCAGAGCTACTCCCCAAACAGAATATGTTCAGTCACTGCCTGATCCAGTGAGCATCATTGTCATTCCTGCATTCAAAGAACAACATGTGAGTGATCATAGTCTGTTTACTGAAAAAGCTGGCGTGAAAGATCAGCTGAGATATCGCAATTCAATCCTTCCTCTTGAGTCCAATGGACAGGTATAAGTATATAGCAAGCACTCCGTTCTTCCTAAATTCACCGGGCAAATTGATGCTGTGTCGCAGTCCTTTGATGAATGGATTTTTCTGTTTGAGTTGACGATGAAACAACATAAAAATTCACAGGAGTCAGCCGTCTCACAGTTCCCTTTATACCTTAGCAGATTGGCATACAATCAGTACATGATGCTCGATCGTAACATCAAAACTGACTACCAGCTCTTGGTGGGTTTCTTTGAGGATCATTACTGAGTGCCACACATAAAGCATCAGTACAAGACATTATTGTGTGATATGTCCTTCAAATTTGGTGACGATATTCGGAATTATATTACCCAAGTCAAACGTCTGTTTTGTTTGAGTAGTCTTTCTCGAGAATATTCCAAGCATGACCTGTTCTCTTATATCTGCCGAGGTTTTCCTTCATCGATCAGAAATCAGTTGGAAGTCTGAGGATAACCTCCATAAAATTATTAGGAAGGCCATCAGCGTGGTGTACATGCTCCAGAACTCTCAACTCATCAACAGTGATATAAATAGTTTGTCTAATACAAAAAACTTTGAACCAAGGAGAACTGTGGTTACCAAAAAGTCATTTGATTTATCTTCGGTAAGGTGTTACACTTGCAGAGAGAAAGGACATCTAAAATCTCAGTGCAAGGCCAAAGTACAGCTTGTTGCTGACGGTGAAGGCTTTATTGTCAAAGAACCCATTACTGAATCTTTGTGTGGGTTGACTTAGAACCTGATCATCCAACCACGTCTCAAGATTTAAATTAGTTGGAGCGCCACCTCCTGTAAAATGTGCACAAGATCATAACGTACTAGTTATAACTCAGTTGATTAGAAAGAATGTAATACCTGTTGAGATGAATGGCAATATCTTTAACGCCACTGTGGATACTGGAGCTGCAGCCTCCATAATAAGTGACGAGTGCTGTAAAGAGTTATGTTTGAATTGAGATTCGTTTAACCCCTCTGGTGCGAAGCTGATTGATGCTTCTGGAAACCCTTTCTTTGAAAGGAAAGTTAAAAGATGCCTCAATCAAAATCCATGCGGAGCCTTTTGAAGTAGACCTGTTGGTAATAGACACATCAAATCATCGTCTCCCATATGACCTCATCTTAGGAAATTATTTTTTGGAGTGCAACTCTTGCGTTATTGACTTTAAAAATAATATGATCTCTATTAAAGATCAAGAAGCAATGCAATTGGCTATGATCCCTGAGAAGGAAGTCATTTTTAACTTGGACGAACCCATCTTTCTTGAACCCAAGCATTGGACTCAAGTCGCTGTATCATCTGATGCTAGTATTAATGGGGACATCATGATCTCAGGGCATAGAGGCAAGTATATACGTGGAGTCTCTTTTTCACCAGATTTATGTAAAGTGACAAGAGGGAAGACATATGTCACTGTTCTCAATGGATCGACTTCTTCTGTCAAGATTGGAGTTTCCCAATTACAGTTAGTAGGAGTGCCGGTTAGAGTTGAAAATATCCTGGTCACTTGTTTACCAATATGTACTGCTGTGCATGATCTAGAAGATCTGGTAAGTCCAGTAAAAGTACCAACTGTCACCGAAAGTTCTCATCCGCACATAAATCAAAGAGAGAGAAAGTCTTTGTTATCTTTGCTTTATAGTAAGCACAATGTGTTTAACTATGGTACAATTAGCGTCAGTCAAGCATTAGGCGAGGAGCACGCGATTGAATTGAAACATGATCAACCAATTAGGTTACCAGTATGCCGTGTGCCAGAAAATTTGAAACCTGAATATGAGAAGATCTTGAGTGACCTGATCAAGAGTGGAATAATACAAGGAAGTAACAGCCCCTATGCTGCTCCCACTGTGTTTATTCGCTAAGGCGAGAAGTATCAGCTGTGGATTGATTTTCGTAAGCTGAACAATATCCTGATTAAGGACGCGTATCCCCTGCCAAGGATAGAAGATCTCCTTTATGATGCTAGTAAATATAAATTTTTCTCGTGCCTAGACTTATGCAAAGCTTACTGGCAGGTACCTATGCGCCCTTCTGACATCTCAAAGACTGCCTTCATCACCCCTTATGGGTTATACGAATGGAAGTATATGGCCTTTGGCCTATGCAACATGCCAGCTACATTCCAGTGGTATGTTACTAAAGTCCATAAAGATGGTGCAAACCTTCTTGAGCCCGGCATCTTGGCGTATATAGACGACATTTTAGTTGCAAGTAACACTTTCGAAGAACATTTAGATAAGCTTGGTCAAACCTTGGATCTATTGCAAAAAGCCGGACTTAAAGTCAATGGTAGTTAGTTCAGACAAAAGTAAATTTTCTTGGCAGCGTAGTCAAACCCGGGAAAATTTCGATAAAAAACAAAACTAAAGATTTTTTAGATAAGATTGAAGTGCCACGGACCCGCCAGGACGTTCAGCAATTAATGGGCTTTCTCAATTATTAAGGGATGTTCATTCTGGACCTCGCCGATAAAACAAGAATGATTTCGAATTTATTAAAAAAGTCTGTCGATTTCAAATGGACTTGGCAGGAACAAGAAGCTCTTGATGGAATAAAAACAGAACTCAAAAACATACCGTCCTTGAACACCCCCGATTATGCAAAAGATTTTATAATCAATTGTGATGCTAGTGCTGTTGCTATTAGTGGGATCCTCAGTCAGGATATTAATGGAGTCAAAAGTCCTGTGCAGTACTTTAGTAGAAAACTCAGATCTTCGGAGAAGAACTATGGCGCAACTAAGTGTGAGATGCTTGCATTAGTCGAATCCTTGAAGAAATTCTGCTATTTTATACTTGGCTGTAAATTCACTGTGTGAGCAGACAACAGCACTCTTGCTTGGTTAAAGAAATTCAGTGGTGATAAATCGAATATTGTTGCAAGATGGATTGAATACTTAAATGATTTCTCATTCACTATTAAACATCGCCCTGGCAAACTCCACTTGAATGCAGATTATTGGATGGCTCTGCTGAGCTACGAACATGATCTTAAAAAACCAAATGGGGAAAAAGTTCCTTTTTCATTTATCCCCCATACTGAGTATCAGTTGATACCCGAGATCAACGCTGATCGAAATGGAAGACCTATTCTTACCATACTCATGAGAGAGGAAATTTTGGAGGAGGAAATAATTCGTTACCAACATCGCGATTGGATATTGGACCAGATAATGAAACAGATGAGGGATCCATACTTCCCCACCTCCCCAGAGGTGAATCGCTATTTCCATCGCTATAACTGGCATGTGACTGATAATGGTCTATTATACGCAAAGAGTAAGCACAACAATAGGCTTGCCATCCCTGAGTACTTCAAAAGGGATCTGGTGCGTAGAGTTCACGAGCGTGGTCACCTCGGCATTCTCCAAACCGAGAAAACTTTCAATTCAAGATATGTCACCACCAGAATACGAACTACTGTGACAGATGTAATTGATAAATGCAAAAAATGTTTATTAAACAACTCCATCATTTTCCTCAACAATGAGCTGAAATGGAATCGCAATCTGCAGAAAGTCCTAATGAGTTGGTACATGTCGACCTAGAACAACTGTCCAAAGACAACGAGGGTTTTCAGTATCTACTTGTAATGGTGGACCACTTCACCAAGTTTGCCTGTATAGTTCCTTTAAGCAGTACAACTGCAGAGATGGTGGCTGAAAAAATCCTTAAAAAGTGGATCTTAAAATATGGGCCAATGCGCAAATTAGTTTCAGATAGAGGTCCGCAATTTGAAAGTAACCTTTTACGCACTTTGATCAATGAATTGGAAGTAATTCACAAATTAACAACAGCTTACCATTATCAAGCAAATGGATTGGTAGAACGGTTAAATCAAACCCTCATTAAATTGAATCGGGTGGCATTGTCCCGAGCTGCTGGGAAACAATGGAGATGAATTGTGGAATGTGTCGAGTATTGTTATAACACGTCAGTTCACACAACAACTGGTATTAGCCCCTTCAAAGCCATGTTCGGTAGAGAAGCCGCTACTTCCTTGGCGATGATGTTTCCGAAATATGCTGACAACAATGTGGAAAGCTATGTAAATAAATTAATTACTGACATGCAACAAATTCACTTGACAATTTGTCATAAAACCAATCAGTCTTGTATCAGGCAAAGGAAAACCTTTAATAAAAAGTTGTATGGCAAGCCTCATAAGCGTGGTGATAAAGTTTTTGCTTATCTGCCTTGAATTACCACAGATAGTCATCAAGTACGGAAACTCGCAAATGATGGGCAAGGCCCATTTCTGATCGAAAAAGTGCTTGATCATAACACATATACCTTAAACAATGGTAAAATGGTACATTTTCAATGGCTTAAAAGAGCTATAAAAGATATAGAGCATGTGATAATAGATGATAATAATGAATTTACATTAGTAGACAATGGTGTCGATGTATACAAAAAATATGATAATTTAACTAGTTTTTCTGAGGATGAATGTTCCAACACCAAGTACAACTCTGATAATGTTAATACTGAGAATTTAGAACCATGTACACTCCCCCAGAGAAGGGCGAGAACTACTTATGATCCCAACATTTGGGATTTAAATCTTATAACTACATTTAGGAATGAAACCAATAAATAGCAAATGAGAGTCGCCAGCTCCACCTGTCCGCTGCTGAGTGAGAAGGAGGATGGAAGGTAGCCGACTTGACCAAGATGCCTCACCTAGGCATGGGAGACACGTTTCTCTGCTTGCTGAGGCCAGCGTAAGAAATAGGACTTCAGGAAGGTGCTGAGGCGAGTCCGATTCTGTGTGGGCGACACATTGCTCTACAACTCAGAGAGCAGACAGCATTGACCACGACGCCCTCCACATCTCGCCCCTACATGGAGAGACACGTTTCCCCATGTGCACAAGAGGAGCTGGCAACCCCACTTTAAAAACTTACGATTTGAGAGTACCCTTTAGTGCTTTACAACTTGTAAATATCCCCATACAAGCGACTTGATAGCCCCTTCGACCTCTTCCACCGCCACTTCCACTATAAGATCTCAGAAGACAGAAAAGAGAAGAAGAAAAATATCTAAAGTCAGCGATGAAACATTACACCCATACTATATTGCAACTAGAAAAGCCATAGCCATTATTTGTGATAATATATCAGAGGAGACAAAAGATCAACTCTGCGGTACCTACAACGGACGCAAAATGACTTGCTCCATCAACGTCATTCCTTTCGTCATAGATGCCTCCCATCGTCCCTAAATTAACACAATTATTGGTTATGATTCCAGGATGATGGAAACTTTGAGTCATCTGTATTGGCGCAGCACAGTGCACACGTTTTTTGATGACAATTTCAACATATACAACCTATGTGAGTTTTTGCATAGTGGCAAGACCATTGATAGTTTTGAGTGCATAAACATAGATTTCAAAAACCTCCTCTTTATTTACTTCTTAAGGATCTCTGAAATACAATCAGAGGACATAATGGAACAAATTGAGATTGCTTATCACATTGCCAAAGTTGAGGGCATTCATCTAATAATGATAGTTTGTGGTGAGTATGAAACTGCAGTACCTGAAACAATAGAAAACTTACATTTTCGAATGGAGAATTTCTTAATTCTATCTAAAGAGGATTATGCCCCTATTTCGTCACATTCCACAAGCCACCTTCCAATAACTAGGGTCATATGCACCGATCTACTTCTGTGTCAAAGAGGGCCATCCCATTGTTTAGCTGTTGACCAGAAATTAATTATTGACGTCCTGCTGCAATCACAGACATTAGAAGTTACAGATCCCAACACTCCCATCTTAGCTACCGTGACTGATATGAGAGTTAGCTTCGCCTTCGCCCAGAGCAGCCAACTACTTAATGAGATTCAAACTATCTGGTCTGACTTAAAGGCAGATTTCAACCCCGAGTCCGATTGGCCCCATTTAGATATATCTAGTCCATCACGGACTTATCATTTGTCCGTAGAACGAACTCTTTGACACATCAAAGTCTCCTATAACAATCAGGATAAGAAAAATTTTAAAGAGCGTCTTTTTGCAGAGAAAAACTTACCAGATATATATGCCAGAGGAGCAATTTGGATACTAGCAATCTATTTAACAAAAGAGCCTCTACTTCAGATACCCATGTCCCATGAGAAGAGAACGTCTCTCACAAAAATAACTATTCACGAATTAGCCGTGTGCCTGCTGTCATGGAAAGTGAAAACCTGGCTTCTGTATAAATGTAGTCCTCCTTCTTCCCCTGGAAAAACGAAACGTGCCATGGACAAGTTTGAAAAATATTATGCCTGACTGGTGGGGGCGAGCAGTTTTACTGGTAAGATGTTGATTATGTTAACCAGCAATTGACTTGGGATTTGTCCGTCGGACATTAATATTTTTTCTGATACAGTAAAGAAGTACATGTGGGGTGCCACAGTGGAGACAAAATTCGCCATATTTCACTCTGATAATGCTCCCCTGAGCACGAGAAGATTTGTGGAAAGATTGCCTGGATCAACAAAACAATTTCTTGAGCAAGTCACCAAGTTCGATGTCTATGGAAAAAATGAACTATTATTTAACATGCAGCAAATGAACTATCCTGAATGCAGGTATGGTCAATTTATTGAATCGGCTAGGCATGTTAGCAAGGAAGGCAAGATTATTCCAATCACCATTTTTGATCAGGTGATGAGAACACTGGAGCAATTTTTTCGAGAGGAGGAGCTACTATCATCTTTGGTGGTACAAATGTCTCCCCATATTTGTGATTTGATTGAAAAAGTTAACTTAGAAAAATTTGGAGGTAATGCTGTCTCTCCCAAACCGACTCCACAATGGTCTGTAACAGAAGACGAGTGTATTTTAATGGTAGAGCATGATCCAAGTGAATTTCTAGATGATCTTACCATGCAGCAGAGAGTCCTCATCGACAGTCATGATAAAGACGTCCTCTTGTTGATGAAGTGGTGTCTTATGGAAATGTTTACCAAGGAGGTGTCAGTTATTTTACAATCCCTGGGGCGACACATTGCTCTGGATGTAGAATGCACTTTCTCTCACATACGAATCTCTAACCAGCAGATCTAACGTTTATGACAAAGGGGACTACGAGTAAAATTCTGGGATACCATCAAGGACGCCCATTTAAATTATCCCATAACAATAGGAACAGCCACTTTAGCTTCTCAGTCAAAGTTCAGTGAGTTGGAGAAAAAGATCAAAACTTCAAATCTTTTGTGTATCCCACCACCTACAATCGAAACCCCGCTAATTCAACCAAAATGGAAAGTACGAAAGCCTAAAAAGAAGGTCGCCACTCAGTTATCTGATCAGATTAACTTTGTCAATAGTAAATCAGAGGCCATTAAAGCCAGTCGAACGGGTGAATATAAAACTGTGCAAGAGAAACTCATCACAGGAGGAAATGCCTAGCGTGTATTTATTGATGGCAAGTTAACTATAACTGATATTTTTATGCAAGGACTACTGATTCATATGCAATTACAAGCAATACAAGAAAAACTCTCCACACTGCAGCCTCGTGTTCTTATCCTCTTCCAGGCTGCTGGAGATCTAATGTGGATAAATAATGTTGAAACAGTGACTTGGTACTATGACGTTATGAAGAGAATTGAAATTATCACAATGATCTGAGCCAATGTATCTGATCCAAAAGAGATGATGCTAAGTCAAGTTCAAGAGTACTGCTCACTAATCATAGATCATGCGACTACCATGGGGTCCCTGTGACAAGTCTTTTTGCATTTTTACCCTGACACTGAGATCAGCGCTGATGATGCTCATACTTCTGACACTGTTGCGATGATGATGTTAATGATTGCACTAAAAGGCCTTCGGCTTTATGAGGGGTTCTATGATACATTTACCAGGTGGTTAAATAATCTTCAGAGAAATTGTCCCATCAGCAATCGCATGCCAACCATCAAATTTCTATTGCTGAAAGACGAGGTGATTACGCAAAGAGAGGTACTTATGCAAATAACCCAAGAGGCACATTATGCAGAAGTCACAACATGGGATAGTGAACTCACTATAAAGATGATCGTGGCTACACAAAATATCGTTTCTGGGCCAGCCCTTCAACTGCTAACTGAAAATTAATTTGAGCAAGGGGGGCGTGTAGAGTTGCTTGGGGATTTTGTTGATTTTATTCTTTTCTAACTTACTTTGTATTATTACGTCACTATGACGTTAGTAGCTATTTTCGATCTTAGGTTACTATTGCTAGTTTGATGTCCCCTTGATGGTGCTTATTATTGCTCAAATTTAATTTTGCGAGGGAAAAAGAATTTGATCATGTTAAACTATGTTGACATCTGATTATTGTAAACAAAGGATGGTAATAGTTAAACATTTGTATAAAACCTGAGGAAAATGTAGCAATAGCTTAATAGATTTTATCTACTCTCAACTGCTGTTTTTACTGTTGTATTTTTTATTTATTTATTATCTTGATGAAACGTATTGCTTAAGATCAGTGACAATTCGGGAGTGCTTTCACTAGCATGGGGTGACAAGTTGCTTTTGGGGGTCTGTTGATTATCCAGTCCGAATTGTGGACTCATTAAGTTACGCATAAGGTTATGTATAAGGAAATAATAAATCTCTCTTTCGTAATTCAACACGTACATGCACTTATAAAACCTTACACTGTGATGATACCATGCCGTTGGCTAGCATGAATATCTGGCAATTACAGATTATTTAATAGTGAGCTGAGAGATAACAATGAAAATGAGAGTTTGTAGTTTCTGAATTGAGATAGAAATTAAGCAAGTGAGACAAATAGGGTAGCACCAGTCAATAGGTTAAGCACTTTACTTCTGGATGTTCCGCTCTGGATGGAAGCCATAGGAATTGGTCATCTTGGTTCTTACCTAAAAGTATTTTTGTTACTTGGATAAATTACCAATGTTACATCTATATGTTATAA
>CABFPE010000576.1:93053-108589 GCA_900660155.1 Hofstenia miamia
GTGTAATTTACTCTGTAAATTTATCCCCAACGAGTGATTCGAAAGCCCCCTCGACCTCCGGCACTTCTGTTACGTCCTCAGTTAGGTCTCAGAAGATGGAAGATTGAAAGAAGAAGATGTCTACAGTGGGTGCGGATACACTACACCCTTACTTCATAGCTACGCGTCGCGCAGTTCACTACATTCGCGACGACATTTCAGAGGCGACCCAAAATCAATTACGATGGACCTACAATACTAAAAAGCTAACCTGTTCTGTCGACATCATACCTTTTATGATTGACGCTGAGAAACGTCCACCAATCAATTGTATCATCTGTTATGATGCTGCTATGCTCAAAGAAATCAGCCGACTATATTGGCGGAGCACTGTCCACGTCTCTTTCGATGACGACTTTTCAATATACAACCTCTGCCAATTTCTCAATAATGGCAGTACAATAAAGAGTTTCGAACAAGTGAACATTGACTTTCCCAACTTGCTAGTTATCTATTTTTTAAGAATTCACGAGGTTCAGGATGACCAAATCATGGAACAAATCGAAATTGCGTACCGGATTGCCAAGGTAGAAGGTATACGCCTAGTGATAATTCTTCGAGAAGAACATGAACCTTCCATACCCGACGCAATTGAAAGCCTCCACTACCGCATGGAAAACTTCATCATTTTATACAAAACGTCATATAACCAGATTTCTATGCCAACTTCACAAATGCCATCTGTTACAAAATTAATCCTGACTGATCTTTTATTATGTGAAAAAATACCTTCTCACAAGTTAGCCATGGACAGAAAACTAATCATTGATACCATACTCCAGGCACAGACGCTAGAGCTCCTTAATGTGCCGAACCTACAATCCATTACAGACATGAGGGTCAGTTTTGCATTTGCTCAGAGTACAAAGACATTACAGGAGATTCAAGATATTTGGACAGAAATTAAGGCTACCAAGGACCCCGAGTCAGATTGGCCCCAAATTCACATTAGTAGCCCTAGTTCCGTTTACCACTCATCCATTGAAAAAGTACTAAAAGAAATTAAATTCTCTTACGAGCTTCAAGATCGCAAGAATTTTAAATCCTTTATATTTTCCGAAGACAGAGTACCTGATATCTACGCGAGAGGTGCAGTTTGGATTCTGTCCATATACCTCACAAGACATCCTCAGATAACATTACCTATCGATCAAAGCAAACGTAAATCAATGACAAAGACAGTGGTTCATGAGGTTGCTATCTCTCCATTAACATGGAAAGTCAAGAATTGGCTTCTACACAAATGCGTGCCGCCATTATCACCATGTAAAACGAACCGTGCAATGGATCATTACGAAAAATATTATGCCTGACTGGTGGGGGCGAGTAGTACAACTGGGAGGATGTCAATCATTTCTATTAGTAACCGGTTGGGAATTTGTCCGTCAGACATCAATATTTTTTCCGAGACGATGAAAAAGTATATGTGGGGAGCCACTGCTGAAACTAAGTTTGCCATTTTCTCTTCTGAGAATGCCCCTCTAAGCACTAAAAGATTAGTTGAAAGGAAACCCGGCTCCACAACAACATTTTTGGATCTCATAAAAACTAGAGAAGTAATCGAAAAGAACGAACAATTTTTTGATGGACATCGAATCTCCTATCCAGAGTGCGGCTATGGACAATTCACAGAATCCGCGAGACAAGTCAAGAAAGAAGGAAGGATAATCCCGATTACTATATTCAAGCAGGTCATGAAGACCCCAGAACAATTCTATCGAGAAGAGGAACTGCTGGCTACATCAGCAGTGCAGTTATCACCACAGATAAGAGATCTTATTGAAAAAGTAAACTTAGAGAAATTTGGAGGATCTCCCCAGCCTACTCCTAAATGGTCCATTACTGAGAACGAAAGGATCCTCATGGTAGAACACGATCCCTCCGAGTTCGATGCAGGGCTGTCAATTCACAAGAGAACGATAGTGGAGAACAACGAAAAGGATGTGCTCGGCATTATGAAATGGTGTATGACCGAGATGTTTTCGAAAGAGGAGTTGGTCATTCTTCAATCTCCAGGGCGACAAGTAGCTCTGGACGTGGAATGCACTACTGCTCGACTAAAGATTTCGAATAAACAAATCGAGGAATTGCGCAAGTCTGCATTAAGATCTCGATTTTGGGACACTATCAAGCAGGCACAGATAAATTATCCCGTGACGATTGGCACCGCTAGTTTACAAACCAAGTGTAGCTTTGCAGATTTGGAGAATAACATTCGAAAGGAAAATTTGCTCTGTATACCACCCCCCTGTGTGGAGACTCCGTTAATTCAACCCAAATGGCGAGTGAAAAAGAACAAGAGAAAGATTTCAGCCCACATACCCGACAAGATGAATTACGTAAGCACAGCGGCAGAGGCAAATAAATTGGTGAGATCTGAAGAATACAAGTCGGCGCGTGGCAAGTTATTAGCCGGAGATAATAAGGAGAGAATCTTTGTAGATGGAAAATTAACAATCTGCGATGTCTTTAATAAGGGAGCCGCCGTTAGTGAGCAGTTGAAAAAGATCCACAACATTATACGAACTACTGACCCTCGAGTGTTAATTCTTTTCCAATCAGCTGGGGACTTAATGTGGATCAACAACGTCGAAACAATCACCAGATATTATGACGTGACAAAGCGCATTGAGATAATCACTATGCTCTGTGCAGACGTTTCCGATCCTGAGGAGATGACGTTAAGCCAGGTGCAGGAGTTTTGCTCCCTATTCATGGATCATGCGACCCGTATGGGGTCGTTGCGCAATGTCTTTGAACATTTTTACCCAGAGACCCAGATTCGATCCGAAGATGCTCACACTTCAGACACTGATGCATTAATGACTTTAATGATAGCTATGAAGGGATTTCGCCTTTACGAAAGGTTCCATGACACGTTCACTCGCCGCTTAAATAACCTAAGAAGAAATTGCCCTATCAGAGACAGATTGCCGACTCTCCAATACTTCAAACTGAAAGACGAAGTGGTCACCCAGAGGGAGGTCTTAATGCAGCTATCCCAGGAGCCCCAGTATGCCAACTTAGAACAATGGGAAGGTGACTTAGCAACAGAAATGGTAATAGCTACTCAACGCATTGTGTCAGGTCCCACTCTCCACCTGCTGCCGCCAAATTAATTTGAGCAAGGGGGGGCGTGTAGAGTCACTCAGGGAAATTCGTACTTATTATTTAGTTGATTTTTATTTTCTTTTTGTATCAACGTCATTATGACGTCAGAGTTATATATTTCGACCTCAGGTTTACAAAGGAACTCATGTCCCCTCGAAGGTGCTATACGTTGCTCAAATGTAATTTGAATTGCGAGGGAAATTGACAACATGAACGATTAACTTTGATTGTAAACTAAGGCAGGTAGTTATTTATTATTAACCATGTATAAAATGAGTAACCTTGTAGAAAATGGTCAATAGATTTTATCTATCCTCAAATACTGTTACTTTTCTCTCCGTTACTTTATCTATTGTTTTAGTATGAAAATAATTGCTTAAGCTCGGCAACAATTTGGGAGTGCCTTCTCAAGGTACAGGGCGACACGTAGCTCCTGGCGATCATTAGATCTTCCCAGCCCAAATTGTGGACTCATTAAGTTACGTATACGGGTACGGTTAAGGAAATAATAAATCTCTCGTTTGATACTCAACACTTACATGCACCTATAATTGATTACACTGTGATGATACCATGCCGTTGGCTAACACGAATGTCTGGTAATTACAGACTATTATTTAGTGAGCTGAGAACTAACAATGAAAATGAGATTTACTTTTGCAATGAGATAGAAATTAATAAGTGAGACAAATAGGGTAGCACCATGCACTAATCGAGCACTGAACTGTTTCTGTTTTCTAAAGACTCCGCTTTGGCTGGAAGCCACGTTAGTTGATCATCTTGGAAAGACCTAAAGTATCGTATCAAATACTTGGATGAACTACAATTGTATATATTAGTTTATTTTCTCTTTACTTGTTTTCCCAGAATCGGGGCTGTTGTTTTTCCTATGTTAAACCTTCTGCAGAGTCAATTAGTTACTAGTAAAGTTACAGCCTGCGATTCTACATTATTATGTAACTTATTTTAATTAACTTATTTAAAGCCAATAGTTTTTGGTAATGGCTAAAGTAATAATTATTAAGCAGCTAGTGACATTGCAAGGTTGCGAAGTGACACAAACTCACATTACAAATTGAGTTTAAGTCAGTTACAACTAGCATTGAGAACTACACTGAGTTAGGATAGGGAACACATAAGAACATCATTGAGCTGAGGCTTGGAACCACTTAATCAGCAATGTAAACAAAAGTGAGATGATTCAGAGATCAGAGTCAGCCAGAGGCCATAAGTAAATCATGGGGCAGAGCTATGATGGCGGAGTACCTAAACAGTATCCAGTTACCTTAGTTAAGTGAAGATTAACAAAAACCTATACAACATCAGTGTCAGTAGCTAACATGTGTACATCCCTACCTGCTTAGAATGAAGAATAATAATTTAAAAGAATCATTTAATCTACATTAACAGTTGGTAGTGGATGCTACACTGGTACTTTGAGGAAAGTACTCCCAAATTGTCACCTTAACACAATTATTTGCATATTGAAAAATAATTAAGTAAAATTAGAAAAAGGTAAATGGTAATTGAAGCTAGATAAAATCTATTAACTGTTCTCAACATTGTTACTCAAGTTATGCAATTCAAGTTATTACCTGTCTTTTTTACAATCAAACCAAATCACAAGATAGTCATGTCATAAATTTCCCTCACAATTCAATTTGAGCAAAACACTTAGCACCAATTGAGGTGACATGAAAACAGCTTTTGCCAACTAAACTAGAAATAAAGAAATGCGTCATACTGACGTCATTACAAAATTAAAATAAAGAATAATAATCACGAAATTTCCCCAAGTGACTCTACACTAGTAGCCACTCATCATCTGTATCTACCCACAACAGTTTACTGGGTTCTTGTTCACCCCATTTTTCAAGGTTGATTTTATCAATCTCCCTTTGTGTATTTGGAGTTAGTGTGATTGTAGTTGACTGCAATAACATTTCTTCTAATTGCATATCTTCTTGAGACTTGCTAACAATTTCTATGATCTCAATCAGGCAGTTTTAACTGTCCTTATGCATTGTTTCTGATCTCTTTATAATCTTTGTATAGGCACACTGTGGATAGTCTTTTATGTATCTTTTCATTTCTGTTGTTATCATTTTGTTTATTCCTTTGTTTTCAATCTTTCTTATCATTTCTAAAGTTTCAACTTACTCTCTTCTTATGAGATTTCTCATAGTTAGCCATGGTTGTTGTCTCAATGCTTTCAATTTTGTGTTGGATGTTGCTCCCCACATATATTTTCTAGTTTCATTGTTTAGTATGTCAACTTCACTGGGGCATATACCCATCTTGTTGGTGAGTTCTACAATACTGGGTCTTCCCAACATATGTTGTTGTGTCAGCAATCTAGTGAAATATTTTTCAAACTTCTGTTGGACTTTTTTCATTGGTGACAGAGACATGATGTTGACGAATTGTAGCATCCAATGTTTAATGTTTCTTGGCATGGGTGATATAGCTACTTTGTATTTTTTGTTTTTAGCTATTTTCTGTCATTCCTTTCTCATTATTGGTAGCACTAGTTTTTCATAATCTGTTAATGCTATTGCAATATCCAAATAGATGTTCTTGCTCTAATGTTTGAATACCATATTTTCTTAAATTCCATTTGGAGTCCATTTTGTAGGCTCTTCTAATTTCATGTAGTGCAGCTTCTACTGATTTATGATATGTCTTTATCAGTGATTTTATATCAATTATTAGCCATTCTTTTTCTATTGGTTTCTCTGCCTTCATTTCTTTCGAAACTTCTGCTATATTTGGAAGGTGTTCCAGTGTCTGGTTCATGCTACATTTGAGGTAAATATTTCCTGTTTCTTCCATCTGTTCTTCTATTCCTAGTAATTCCATTGTTTTCACCTGGTAGTATATATCAACTCTACCATTATTCTCTCTGCCAGTGCTATCACATTTATCTGGAGGTCAATGTTGATTAACTTTGATATTCCTGTGCCTTTGTTTTTTATTGTGAACAGATTTTCCAATTTCTCTTCCAGTGATTTTATGAATTCTGGTATTTGTTCATTTGTCTCTTGTTTTACAATAATAATCACTTTGGTTTTGTATTTTTTTGCTAGTTTGAGTGTTTCTTCAATGTTTGCTTATAAGTTTCTGGAATTTGTCTCAGATTGTTTGATAAAGTGAATTATTGTCAAGTGATTTCTATTCAGATTTACTTTTTCACACTCATTGATCATTTTTTCCCTGTTTTTTTGTTAATTTCTGAATGTCTTTCAGTGTGAATTGCTCATTGAATGTGATATGTACTTTTGAAGTATGAACAATTGAAGGTTTCTCTCATTTCTGCTCTGTAAAATATGATTGTATTGCATGTAGGCTGATTGATTTTGTCTATGACTATAGGAATTGCCAAACTTTGGTCTTCTTTTGTTGATGTATGCTGTCTTATTAATCTTGTCATTTCTGGCAATAGATTATTGTATGAACTATAATGCATCCTTCTATTTGCTATGAAATAAAGGTGTATTTTTCCTTCACTATCTTCATCATCCTATTTTCTCTCTCTTTGGATCTAGATGACATTGTAGTTGTAGATAGTTGTCTATGGGAGAAGGCTTGTGAACTGTGGACTTTAGTGGGGAGCAAGCTTGTTGACAGTTGATTGGAGGTCTCCATGTTGGAGTTATTGCTTATTTCCTGGATATCTGGATCCTTTAGTTGATCACAGACCTTAGTACCTGTTGCCTTTAGTTGCAAATTAGGACTGATTGTTGTAGCTATGTTCTCTCTGCCCTCTAGTTGGCATTGAGTTTTGCTTGGTGAGGAGGAATGTTTTGGTGATTTTGTTGTCCTTGGTTGTTCCAACCTTGCGCCCTTTAATTGATGCATGATATCTTGACCATAAATTGGATTATTGTAACATCCTCTACCAGGCATCATTACAGTTTATCCTTTGTTACTGTATAACCTTGGTCATAGTTGTGCAGGTAGGGATTTACTTTAACTAGATACTGCTTTAGCTTTTGTTTCTGTTAACATAATGTAACTAAATTTAACTGTTCACTATTTAGGTGATGAAGCCATGCAGCAATTTCTCCAATGATTGATAATGGGCATCTGCCTGAAGCTGATCTCCACATCCAGTTTCACCAATCCTTTGATGATCCATTTGGTTGAGTTTCATGTCTCAGCTCATCAATACAGTTTATGTGTACACTACTCTAACTCAGTGCATACTCAAAACATGACATAATTCCACTTAGACTCTATTTTGTAAAAGTGTTTCATTTGTTCACAACCAGACTTGTTACAAGCTGCTTAATGAATATTACATGTAGCCATTACTGAAATATATTGGCTTTAATAAATGCATTAGTATCAAGCAGCTTCCTAACCTACATTAATAAATTAATACATCTTCA
The DNA here is from genome assembly GCA_900660155.1 of Hofstenia miamia. NCBI lineage: Eukaryota > Metazoa > Xenacoelomorpha > Acoela > Hofsteniidae > Hofstenia > Hofstenia miamia. The sequence continues at coordinate 100,595 of CABFPE010000576.1, forward strand.
GTTACTTTATTGGTCATTTATGAGCCACTAATTTGGATCTGAAACAATATTAATATATTACCTAAGTTTCAGTCATCCAACCATTTTACGAATTCATTTATTTTAATACATGTATTGAGTGATCACTAGTCAGCTAAACAAGAGAAAAACTCCTATACCTAACCTAAGTGCACTTTCATAGTCTGGCACAAAGACCCTAGAATTGATCTCAATTATGGATCCAGACCACTACTAAACACCACTCATTTAGCTTGACATCATATTAAATGATCAAACTGTTATAGTAAATAAGAATTCCAAATAAAATTCTTTATCAATTGCTTACAGGTTTTAGTTTCTATTTATAGCAAAATCTAGAAAAGTACCTGTTGATTTCAAATTTAAACTTTCATCTGCCAAAATAGCAGCTAAAAATAATGGAAGTGATTTTGCCCCCTCATTTTGCCAAAAGTATTATTATCAACTGATGCTCATCTCTTATTTCTGACACATATTGTTTCTTGGTTGTGTAATACAAATGAATCTAAATTAATCTAATTGATCTATTACAATATTTCTAATCATCATTTCTTTGATCTTATTCTCATCTTAGTTTGACATTTGCAGCTTTTAGATTTGTTTGGATGATGCTGCATTATGCCACACTACCTTTAACTTTAATTAGGAATAGGCTTGTTTAGCTCTTGAGACATCAAATCCTGGTGTTCATCTATGCAGATTCCTATGCCAATGCCAAACTATGAATCCTTTCTTACATGTACCAATGATAATGAATTGAGTATAAGGCTAGTAAGCCAAATGTAGGATTTGATATTTATATTAAACTAGATCCTAATTAATGACTATAATTTGACTGATAATGTGACCTTGTATGTATTGATTATTACATGTAGGTTACAAAGCTGATATTTATATATCTTATTTAATTAAAGCCAATCTATTTTGGTAATGGCTAATTACATAATTAGGTTAGCAACTAGTAACAATCAAGGTTTCAAGTTTATAGTACACTTTACAAATTGAGACTACATTGAGTTGTGCTGAGTTTTGGGTATGCACCAAGCTAGGATAGGGCACACATAAGTTACATCACTGAGCTGAGAGGTGGAACTCATTCATTGGAAATGCAGAAGATTGGTTGTTACTTGATGTGGAAATCAGCTTCAGGCGGATGCTGCATGGCTTCATCACCAAAATAGTGTTTGTTTTATCACCAATTAATTACAGTTATTGGAGCTTAATAATATAGAAGCTAAGCAATTTAAGATTAGTACATCTCTACCCACTAGAATCCCATACTGATTATAGTAGCATAATGGAGAAGTTTTATATCAAAACCTGGTAGAGGAGGCTAAAATAAGGTCTATAAAAGTTATTTAATGAGTGTACTGGCTTATAAAAATTTATATTTCTTGTAAAAAATAAGTTTTAATTTTCATTGCAGTCCTGTTTTTCATTGGGTTAACATCATTTGGTATGTAAATTTTGGTTTAAAAAGCCTTGAATTTTATATTTGGAATGCAAAAATATAAAATTTTAACATCCAATACATGCCTTTTCTAGAGCAAATAATTGTAAATTTTGAAAATTTCAAAAATCAAAGTTTTGTGAAATGACTCCATTTATGCAAAATTAAGAGTTTTTGCTAAAATACTTAAATGTAAATGTTAGTGGAAATCCTCATTGACAGTGGCACATCTGAGATGAACACTTAACCATGGAATGAATTAGCAGCACCTTCTTTAGATAGAACTACATGCTGGCCAGAGGCCATTGAGAACCAGATAATCTGTCATCAGTTTGAAAACTTACCCATGTGGAGTTTGTTTATTATGTTGATGGGCTTGGAGGAATATTTTACAGAAGAACTGAAGAGGAAACATCTGACTACGTCGTCACCTAAACAGTGATAGTTAATATTTTCTACTTAATTAAATAGCTAGTTAATAATAATGTAGAGTCGCTTGGGGATTTGGTCGAATTTCATCTTTTTAATTTGTATTCTTGTATTATTACGTCACCATGACGTTATCGATCATTTTCGATCTTAGTTTGCTATTATTAAATTGATGTCCCCTCGTTGGTGCTTTTATTTGCTCAAATTTAATTTTGCGAGGGAATTAGAATTGATCATGTTAAACTACGTTGCTATCTAAAGTTGTAAACAAAGGCAGGTAATGATGACACTTTTGTATAAAAACTGAGAAACCTGTAGCGATAGTTCAATAGACTTTGTCTACTCTTAACTGCCGTCTTTACCATTGTATTTCTTATTTATTTATTATCTTAAATGAAACTTATTGCTTAAGATCAGCGACAATTCGGGAGTGCTTTCACCAGCACGGGGCGACACGTTGCTTCTGGGGGTCTTTTGATTACCCAGTCCGAATTGTGGTTCATTAAGTTATGTATACGGTTATGTATAAGGAAATAATAAATCTCTCGTTCGTATTTCAACACGTACATGCACTTATAAAACCTAACACTGTGATGATACCATGCCGTTGGCTAGCATGAATATCTGGCAATTACAGATTATTTAATAGTGAGCTGAGAGATAACAATGAAAATGAGAGTTTGTATTTTTGAATTGAGATAGAAATTAAGCAATGAGACAAATAGGGTAGCACCAGTCAATAGGTTAAGCACTTTACTTCTGGATGTTCCGCTCTGGATGGAAGCCATAGGAATTGGTCATCTTGGATCTTACCTAAAGTAGTTTTGTTACTTGGATAAATTACCAATGTTACATCTATATGTTATAAATTCTATGTTATTCCTTTCTCTGGAATCATGGCTGTTCTGTAAACGTTATTCAAACCCTCTGCGGAGTCAAATAAGTTTCTAGTTAAGTTTCCCTACCATCCCATGATTCTAAACTAACACTACAATATACAAATTTAAAAGTATGATATATATGGTCAATATAAGCAAAGTGTAGAATAAATTACATTTTTGTCTTTTCTTAAACATGTATGTGGGTTTTACCATGTACATTTATTAAATATTATTATTAATATTTATTTTTTATTTGGAAATATTTTTTGATTCCACTTTTTAAACAAGTATGTAAATTATTTTTATTTGGAAATATTTTTTGATTCCACTTTTTAAATAAGTATGTAAATTAGGAAAGTAATACATGTAAAGTAATTTAATGTGGGAAAGTAATACATGTAATAATTTGGGAAAGTAAAACTAAAAAAAATGCAAGGTAATGTGGGAAAGTAAAAACTAAAAAAATGTATGTTAATGTGGGAAAGTAAAAAATGTAATGTTAAGTTAATGTGGGAAAGTAAAAACTAAAATAAATGTAAGGTAATGTGGGAAAGTAAAAACTAAAAAAGTAAAAAAGTGCAAACTAAATTATGCCATATAAATAACACAAAAACTAGTAAAAGTACATGCATGACGTCAGTAAAACACCCCCAGCAATATCCACGGCGTCTCAGGTCAAAGGCCACCCCTCTCGACCAATCAGAAAAAAGTGTAACCTCCTGGACTCCACCTCTCGACCAATCAGAAAAAAGTGTAATGAAATGGACTCAGTTATATACTACTATTACATTGTATGTTTCATTTTATGCATCAATTTAAAGATGTACACATAACTACTATTTCAAATGCTAATATGATATATTCTAAATTCCTTGATATTTTACAAGAAACAATTGAAAAATTTAAGATTGTTAAATTCAAAAAAGATTATTCTATAAACTTCATAAATAATTCAGTAAAAAAATTAGTAAGAAAATGAAATTTAGCTTATAGGAAATTTAAACAAAATAAATGTACAAAATTTTTTTTTGCATTATAGAAATAAAGTGGTCACTGGGTTTGGGGTGACAAATAGCTCCTTAATGGTGACAGCCCAAATTATGGTCACTTTAGTTTATGGCTACAATTACATGTAGGTAATAAGAGCTTTTAATTTGATCATTTCATTTTGTACATGCACTTAATAACAACACATTGCAAATATAATATGCCTTTGGCAAATGTGAATGCATGATAACTATGTGCCTTTTGATTTATTATTTATTTACATGAGCTGAGATAATATAACTCTAAGCTAAATTGTTTATTTGAGCTAGAAATTAATACTTGAGACACACAATTAGCACCTTGACAAGTAAGGATGGCTTCATGGATATGGCTTCAGTGTGATGCCATTTGAATTGGTCACTGCTGGAAAGTCTGTTCTCTATGGAATTTCTGTTTTCCAGTACCACTTGAGTAGTGTAGAGTCACTCGGGGATTTTGTCGAATTTATTCTTTTTAAATTGTATCTTTGTATTATTACGTCACCATGACGTTATCAATCAATTTCGATCTTAGTTTGCTATTATTAAATTGATGTCCCCTCGTTGGTGCTTTTATTTTGCTCAAATTTAATTTTGCAAGGGAATTAGAATTGATCATGTTAAACTACGTTGCTATCTAAAGTTGTAAACAAAGGCAGGTAATGATGACACTTTTGTATNCTCGTTCGTATTTCAACACATACATGCACTGATAAAACCAAACACTGTGATGATACCATGCTGTGGGCTAGCACGAATATCTGGCAATTACAGATTATTTAATAGTGAGCTGAGAGATAACATTGAAAATGAGAGTTTGTATTTTTGAAGTGAGATAGAAATTAAGCAAGTGAGACAAATAGGGTAGCACCAGTCAATAGGTTAAGCACTTTACTTCTGGATGTTCCTCTTCGGCTGGAAGCCATAGGAATTGGTCATCTTGGTTCTTACTTAAAAGTAGTTCTGTTACTTGGATGAATTACCAATGTTGACATCTATATGTTATAAATTCTGTGTTATTCCCTTCCCAGAATAGTGGCTGTTCTATTAATGCTATTCAAACCTTTTGTGGAGTCAATTAAGTTTCTAGTTAAGTTTTCCTACCAGCCACCAATTCTACATTAATTCATCAAATTTTGCTTACTAAGATGATACAATTTTGTTAATATTACAGCAAATGATTTTGAATAAAGTCACTCTGATGTGGCAGCAACTGGTGTAAATTCAACACATTTATCTAAGTGAAAGAAGTATGATTAATCCCAAAGCATTCTTCATTTTATTGATGGGTGGCACTAATGATGCTATTTGCAGACCTAAACTGCAATGTACTAGCTGAAATGGACCCTGAAATTTTATACCTATGGATTTAAACTAATAATTTAAGTATTCTAAAAAGTCACCAAATTTTAAATGTAGTACAAATAGATTGCTTAATGCATAAATTATTGTAGAATCATGCCAACCCACTGTGAGGGTATGATTCAGAGAAAGCTATTACTTTTCTTAGATTAACCATTGAGTGGAGTTGACACTTTTCCGTTTCTCTCCATTATTATAAGTGTGTGGTTTATTAAACTGATTTAATACGCAATAGCCTTGGTAGCCACTTAATTAACTCAACTTATTTAGATAAAGCAGAGAGGTTGGAAGACAGGATCAACACTCAATAGAAGCCGCGCATTTCCAGGAACACATACACCAGCTACATCTTACCAATGGAACTGCCAANGCATACCAACATATGGAGAGACAGATGTTGGAGTCGACCTTCACTCTTGAATTGCAGATTAACAAGTTAAAGAATTCTATCCATAACTCCAATCGTCCAGAAGAGACATCAACTGGCAGAGATCGTGATGACTATGTTACCCATGCTGTGCTAAACAACACCCTCGATGAATTGGCTGAGAAAATTATCGGCAAAGTAGTTCAGCTTGTTGGCGTGAGCCAGCCTCCTCCAGCTGTTTCTCTATGTGGAGTGTCCTCATCTGTGCCTTCTGCTACTTCTCCCTCACACAGTCAACCCACCTTTGCTCAGGCGGCTCTTACCCAAGTTGCTACGTTAACAACTGGAGCTACTCCTCAAACTGGCTACGTTCAGTCATTACCTGATCCAGTAAGTATGGTTGTCGTTCCTGCGTATAAGGAGCAGCACATGAGTGATACCAGTCCGACCAACGATTCTAAAGATCAGCCAAGATACCGCGAGTCAATCCTCCCTCTCGAGTCCCGCGGGCAGATACCAGTATACAGTAAGCATTCTGTTCTACCCAAATTCACTGGGCAAATCGATGCTGTTGCCCAGTCCTTTGACGAATGGTTTTTTCTATTCGAACTGACGATGAAGCAGCATAAAAATTCACAAGAGACCGCCATGTCGCAGTTCCCATTGTATCTTAGCGGGTTGGCGTACAACCAATATATGATGCTTGACCGAAACATCAAAACAGATTACCAAATGTTGGTGGGTTTCTTTGAAGACCATTATCGAGCACCGCACATTAAGCATCAGTACAAGACACTTCTGTGCGACATGTCTTTTAAATTCAGCGACGATATCTGTAACTACATAACCCAGGTTGAACGCCTGTTCCACCTGAGCAGTCTGTCGAAAGAGTATTCTAAGCACGATCTGTTCTCTTACATTTGCCGAGGTTTCCCTGCATCAATTAGAAATCAGCTGGAAGTCAGATGCGATCCTGAGGACAGCCTCCATGAAATAATCCGTAAGGCTATCAGCGTGGTATACATGCTTCAGAACTCACAACGTATCAACAGTGACATCAATAAATTCTCCGGCGCATCCGGGACAAAAAATTTCGAACTCAGGAAGCCTGCCCCTGGTAAGAAGATGTTTGACTTGTCATCAGTGCGATGTTATACATGTGGAGAAAAGGGACACCTAAAATCCCAATGCAAAGCTAAAGTCCAGCTTGTTGCTGATGAGGAAGGTTTCATCATTGAAGAGCCTTTTACCGAAGTCTTGTGTATTGACAACCTAGTCAATCTCGAAACCGATCATCCTACAACATTGCAAGATTTAAATTAGTTGGAGCGCCGCCTCCTAGAAAACGCGCACAAGATCACAACATCTTAGTGATCACTCAGTTGATTAGAAAGAATTTAATACCAGTTGAAATGAACGGAAACATCTTTAATGCCACAGTGGATACGGGAGCAGCAGCCTCCATCATAAGCGATGAATGTTGCAAGGAATTATGTTTCAGTCGAGATTCATTGGATCCCTCGAGTGCAAAGCTGATCGATGCCTCCGGAAACCCTCCCTCTTTGAAAGGAAAGTTAACTGATGCCTTGATTAAAATTCACACATCAAACCACCGTCTACCCTATGATCTCATACTAGGAAATGATTTCTTGGAACGAAATTCTTGTGTTATCGACTTTAAGAACAGTACGATCTCTCTCAAAGACCAGGAAGCAACACAATTGGTCACGGTCCCTGAAAAGGAGGTCGTCTTTGATCTGGATGAGCCCATACTCCTTGAACCAAAGCATTGGATGAGGGTCACAGTTTCCTCTGATGCCGGTATTAATGGGGATGTCATGATAGCAGGGCATAGAGGCAGATACATCCGCAGAGTCTCTTTTTTGCCAGATTTATGTAAAGTGATCAGAGGAAAGTTGTACGTCACCATTCTTAATGCATCGTCTTCTTTCGTAAAAATTGGAGTTCCCCAGTTACAGTTGATCAGAGTGCAGGTAAAGGTTGAGAACATTCCTGTAACTTGTTTACCAATCTGTACCGCCGTGCATGACATCGAAGCTCCCTCGCATCCAGTAAGGGTGCCCACAGTTACCAAAAATTCTCATCCACATTTAAGTTGAAAAGAGAGGAGGTCTCTGGCATCTCTGCTTTACAGCAAGCACGACGTGTTCAACTACGGTGCCATCAGTGTTGGGCAGGCAATCAGTGAGGAGCATACTATCATATTAAAACATGATTGCCCAATCTGATTACCCGTACATCGTGTGCCAGAAAATCTGAAACATGAATATGAGAAGATCTTAAGCGACCTAATTGAAAGCGGAATTATACAGGGAAGTAACAGCCCATACACCGCACCCACTGTGTTTATTCGCCAAGGTGAGAAGTATAGGTGTGCATCGACGATATCACAGTTAAGGATGCATACCCCCTGCCAAGGATAGAAGATCTCCTTTACGATGC
>CABFPE010000576.1:139760-169659 GCA_900660155.1 Hofstenia miamia
TTCAACCTCGATTCGAGTTGTGCTTAATGTGTGTGTTGGCGAATCTTTTATTTGAGAGCATGGCATCCAGATTTAAGGTTTATTAGAAGCAATTTTAACAAATTTTGGGCTATAAATACCACATTGATATTATAATTACAAAAGTATAGCAAAAAAATGGTACCACAAAATTAGAAAAAATATCATTAAAACAATTTCCAATCACAATATTAACTATTCATGGCAGTGCTTACCATGAGGTTTATTACTTGGTGAAGCTAGCTGCTTTCTTTGTTTCAGGGCAAACCATGGTCTTCATATGAAGTATTAATTCCTGAATTTTTGCTGACATAATAACGCTCAATTAAAAATGTATATATACAGCCCGGTTCATATTAATAAATACACATATGTTTCATTTAGTTTTTAAAGATATAATTAATTTTTAATATAAGCACTTATATGCTTGTGTTGTTAAGTCGAATGACCGTACAAATGCGAGAGTGGTTTCCAGAAAACAATGGAGTTTTTCAACATGACCGGGCTCCATGCCACACAGCTCGTGTATGCAGTAAGTATCTTGAAGAAGAGGGGCTTACGGTTTTGGATTGGCCCGGTAACGCGCCCGATTTAAACCCAATTGAAAACCTATGGGGAATAATAAAAAAGAAGCTGCAAAGCAAGACCATCACGTCTAAAAAGGAGCTTATCGCTGAAGTGATACGTGTTTGGCATCGCGATGTGTCAACTTCGAAATACATTGCAAACTTAATCGATTCAATGCCAAGAAGAATTCAAAGTGTCATTGACTTGAAAGGTGACTTCACAAACTATTAAAGCCTTTTTTGTAATAGAGTGTGAAATCTTGGAAAAAATTATTAGTTTTTGAAATTTATGACTTATAAACACAAAATTTCAATATTAGTTAAAATAACAAAAACAATTAAATCTTTGAGACGTATAAAAAGCGGTGTATTTAATAATATGAACCGAGCTGTAAAATTAATTTTTAAATAACTATATAATCCGCAAGATGTTTAATGTTGATAAACTCCTGAAATTTCTTTTTCTGTGTGATGTTTGCAGATTGCACAGTTAAAATATAGCATTATAAAACATGATTCTGATCAAAACAAACAAATCTAAATAGAAATTGATGGTTTGTACATTATATTGAGTATAATATGATATAAACTTTGTTATAGCGATTGCAAATAGTGATTTTATTGTGTAATTTTGGTTTTGCGTCCCAAAAATGACCGAGAACACTGATGCGATTAGCAACCGTCAGAAACATCTCTATTAGGTGGTTACACTGCAATTTGTGATGGGACGTTCGCATATCGCATGTGACAAATTGCATAGTGGATTCTATGCCTTAAGCTGCTGTTCCACACCACACGTACGTATTTCTGCGACGGGTTTCGTCAGCTGCGAGTGGAACTACAGCGTTTTTCATATTAAAATTTGTTCAAATTTATTCAAGAGCAAAAACAGTTTCGATATTCATATAAATTTAAATATTGTGGACGTATAAAATACGAAATTGTATACATCGTTAGTGTACGAAATTTTTCGCTGAAATGTTCTAACGATTCATATTTTAATTATATATTCAATAGATATCAAGATGCGATATTTTGCTTGTTGATTCAAATAACCCATTCGATATATATATATATATATATATATGCTTTTTACATTTGTACATGGAAAAACAAAGTTTGCTTCTCGAAATTATTGTATGCATGTATTTTTCGCCAATAAATTTACCATTAATTTACTCCGTCAACCGATTGGATTTTTATTTTTTCGAAAAGGTTTCTTTAAAGAAATAGGGAAGGTTTCTCAAATACTGATACTTCAAAGATCACTCCTACATCTCACATCGGTAAGCCATTAATGATATCATTATGTACAAGTGATTTTCTCAACTATTGAAATATTCACATTAAATATACACATAATGTATTGCTATTTAGAAACTAAAATTATTTTCATCCATATTCGTGCAGTTATGCAAAATACGTTGGAATATATATTTTTACAAAATGTTGAAATGAGTTCTGATCGTTTATTTATAAATGAAACCTTTCTAACAAAGCAAGCCCTTAGTATTTTCTTCAATGTAATTCTTAATTCAAATATGTTTTTGAATTTATCTTGCATTTATGAAGTGTTTAATTTTTCATCCTCTTGCTTTATTTCGTGTAAATTTGAAAATAATATTAATTGGAAATATATTCCAATAACAATCATGGCCACTCAGGATTCTTATCATAAGTTTATTTCATATTTATTCAGCTCGTTACTTTAGATGCGTGTTGATGATTATTACAGATCGTCGTCACAGCGGTGAGTGTATTTTAGTATAAGCTATGAATTGTTAGTGTTCATTCATAACTTGAACTCATTTAGCTCTGTTTCTCCATATCGTCATCAAGATTATAGAGATTATCGTGAACGGAATGATTACTACTATCCCTCTCACAGAGAGCGATCTCCTGTCTACCATAGAGAACCAATCAGAGAACACTCGCCTAAATATGGATCACAAACATATGATCGCAAATCTTGTGCTGAAGAGAGACATTATCGTTATGGGGATGAGCCTCTGAAGTACTAATGCCGCTGTTTATTTAAAAAACTAACGTTTTTAGAACACAAATACCTGAAAGCGAACAATCGCATAGGAGAAGTCCTTATCAAGTTCCATCCCCTCCTCGCCATAATCAGTATGAGGAATATTCTTCTGGTTATGGTGAACGAGGACGTTCAGAAAGTAGACCACCACCACCGCCCATTGAAATGTTTGATAACAATAAATATGATGGTCATTCCTTTGAATCATATAGGCGTAGATCATCTGAACGTAGTGATAAAACTTTGCGATACAATGAAAAGAGAGATGAGGAAAAATCGTTGAAACGATCATCGAGGTCACCGCATGTACCCCTTAAAGAAAATTCGCGCGACACTACGACCAATAACTATGATGAATTAACAAAGCAAGAGGGCAAATCGGATTACTACAAAAGTATTTTGGATAGACTTAAACTCATGAACGATGGGAAAACACAGGCACGTATTTATTTGTCATTTAAAGCTTACAGTAGATTTAGGAAGCTCTTTCATTGGATGTTGTGTCGAACATAGCAAAAGATCAGCCATCGCAAAGTGTACGTTTTTACGTACAATTATACCCTTTTATGCTTTATTGCATTTTTATTGATTTAGTACGTTTTAGGAGAAAGCTAATAGAGATTTGATTTCTGAATATGAAGAATATCGCCGTGCGGCTCAACTAATGCCAATGAACCCTTTTTTTACTCAAGCATTGATGCCACAGATCGCCGCAATGTCTTCTGGTCCTGCAAGCTTTGAAATGTTTCGGAAAATGCGAGAAATGCAAAATTATTATTCTGAAGCCTTTTCAAATTTTCCGAACAAACATGATACTGAATTGTAAGAAACATTTTAATAAACTTTGGCTAAATAATTTCATATTTTAAACTTCATATTTTAGGTTGGAGAAAGCTGATGGACGATCTCAAAGAGATCAAATTCCACCAAATAAGGAGCGATCGCCTTCACCACGTGTTTCTCATTCACGACAACATGTGGATGAGGTAAAACCCAGGCGAGATTCATATTCTCCGATTAATGATAGAATTACTTCACCAACATCACACAAGAGATCGAGATCACCGCGATCTTTCAGGACCCATTGTTCTCCGCCACGGCACCGTCGACATTATCCAACCCCTACAAAAGCGGAGCGTAAAGATTTAGAGCATACATTGAAAAATCGCGAAATTCAGATTGTTTTTATGAAGGATGAACTAGCAAAGCTTAAAAAAGTTGTTTTATTTTTCAATGCTCTTAAGCTTTTCATTATCTAGGTACAAGCCGATTTATTGCGCAAGACAAAGCGAAGTAAAGATGGTCACAACGATCCTCTTCTAGAAGAGCATAAGAAACTAGAAGATGAACTTCTAAACCAATTGAAAAAATTTAAAGAAGAAGTAGATGAAATTCAAGAGCGATTAGCTTTTACAGAGAGATCGGTAAATTTTCAAACATGGATCACTAAGGTGGTAGATGTATTATTGTAACCCTTGAGTAATCGCGATTTCCACTGATCTATTGTATTTAACTACCTTAGTTTTTGAAAATTCTCATTTTAGCCTTCCGAGAAGAGCAAGAAAGAATCATTCGTAATGTGCTATTTTGATGCTGGAAGCTACTGGTGTAAAATTTGTAATGCGGTCTTTAAAAATCTGAATTCTATGATTGATCATTTACACAAAGGCAACCACACCAAGGTTTGTAATATTCATTGTAAATATTTTCCAACTCATGTTTATTTTTCAGAATTGCAATATGCATGATCGCCCTTGGGAAGGAAACATTGAAAAAGAGGAAGACTTGGATCGTAACAAAGAAGTTGGTAAACACATTGCAATGCCTATCAAAGGTTAGTAATATTTTGTAAAAAATAGTTTATTTTGATCGTTGTTAGGTACTGAGTTTTTGTTCCCTATCAATGGTTTCTACTGCATAATCTGCAAAATTTTTATCGGGGACGGTGAGGACGCAGAGGAACACTGTAAAGGAAATCAACACAACAAAGCATACGATGTAAGTTTCAAGTTTCATTTATTGACTTCATGTATTGAAAAATGTTTCCAGTTGCGCAATTTTTATTCATGTAAAAAATTTGCAATATTTCTAAGTGATATAATATCCTTATTCAATAGTTTTTTTTAGATTCAACTCCTAGTTTAGACATCAAATTTATATCACACAGACTAATTTGAATTGGGGGCGTTTTTATATGTTGATTTCGACTCAATGGACGTAGGACGATTTGAACGAGATCAATTGTTATTTTTGTCCAAAATTACGATCTGCTTAGCAAAATGTTGTTTTTTAAACTAGATGTTGCTTAATTTCCTGAATTAGTTGAAATTGAATTTCTTTTTGATTTAAGATTTTAGTTGCATTAATAATATGTTTAGAAGCATGTCGAGCAGAATCCAGCTTATGAGACGAAACTGGAAATCGAGCGCCAGGAGGGATTAAGTATGTTACGTAAGAAAGAAAAGCAGTATGTTCCGCGAAATTACAAAGAAGAAACTATGATTGAAAAGTGGAAACGATTGACAGAGCAGCAGCAATTCGATCTTGACGGCACTGTGAACGCAGGTTCACTTTAAGTCTATTTTTCTCGGCTCAATTTAAATCTATTACCTGTTTAAGTGTCATTAGTTGCAGCTATACCGATTATGCCCAAAGAACGCCGAAAGGATAGTGTATAGAATGAAGAATTTTTAACAAATGTGAGATCTCCATTTTGTCACTTTGATAACATCTGCTCAAACTATGAGTAACGGAGAGAGCAACATTTCACTTTATTACATAATTAAAATTGTATATTAATGGTAGATTTTTAACGGAGGTTATTAAAAATTCATCATTTTCTTGGTGGCTCGCTTTTCTTAAAACATATTGTTGAATGACTGTCCATGAAGCTGTTCCTAATTGCTTATCGAGTTTCAATTATCTACTACTAATGTTGTATGTTAAGGAGTGAAGCAATTGAAATGTCTTTAGTTGTCTCATAGGATTGTCCTAAATACACAGCATTTTTAACGTTTTTTCGTTTTCATTAATTGAAAATCAATGTTTGATTGTGGATAAATGTTCATTTTTATTTTATAATTTTTCGAATTATCTTAATATTGAAGGTATAGAATGAAATTGAAGCGTCAGTGAAAATCTTTCTGTTTGCAATCTTCCTTCAACCATTATCACGTTCACATAGGGGAGTTGACGTGCAGGTTTCGTTCAGTCTAATAACATTTGAATTGGTGCATTCCTCATTCTTTTTGAGTGCATCGTCAACCTTAATATTGTTTTATTTTTCGAATTGATTATTCATTAAGTCATGTTGTCTTCGCTATATTTGAATCTTGTGGTTACCCTTTTGTTAAAAAACCCATTTATACTTAATTTCATATAATCGTATACTAAACAATGACGTCTTTATATGCTTGCCTTTCATTCTGTGGATTGTGCAAGGTTAATTTTATCCTACGTTTGTATAGAGACAAGCAAACAAATACATGAAATTTCGACGTTTAAGTCTCAATTTCGCTCCTTGAAACAATTATAGAAACTTCATTTGTTATTTCTACGTTCCTGAACGCGGCAAACGGTTTTGTTAAATGAAAAAAGAAAACTGCTTCAACTCTGAAGCTCTCTTGTTTCTTTTATCCGCAATACACAAGATCTTGCTGCTAGTTTAAATTTTCAACGTCCTCAGAAGAAACCCCAGCATAAATTTCTCTCAAATATCCAGATTCGCTTCATCCTCAATCTCCATGGTAAAGAATTATTTGGTAGACATCTTCCAGATAATAGCTTGTCTTCGCCTCGAATAGCCTTTAAAACATTTATCTGTAATCTATTCTGGTCATAACTCTTATTAACTTTCTCAAAAACTAGAATTTTCCAAAAGCGCACTTCAGTCGAACATCAATCATACTGCTTCTTAAATCTGTTCAAAATTCACTCCGCGTTCATATACTTCCTAGAGATTGCTCCAGTTTGTAAGCATTCTGTGTTACAACTAAATTGTCATGGCAAGATTCAGTGAAATCTTATTTCGCATCTTTCTGTTGAAAAGTTCAATGTTATTCCTGTTTTAAAAATCTTTTTTATTCGTCATGAATTAGAACCACAACCTTTTCGCTCGTGATGGAATTAACCCATCTAGTCAAAGAATTGTCCATATCGTTCTAGTTTTAAAGAGATTCTTCCTACCTCGCATAATTTCTCGCTCTTCATTTGAATTGCGAATATCATCTAACTAAAGACTGCCAATTTTTTAAACAATCGAGCTCTTTCGGACACCTTATCTGAACTACAAAGATGCTCAGAAAATCGGTAAACTTTCTTAGATATTATTTAGTCATCAATATTATGTTTTAAAATGTACCTTTATATTATATACAAACGTATTCACACGGTTCAAACTGCCCGCTTATAACATGCTTCGTATATACAGCTGAATTCGGTACATGTTTAATGAACACAACAAATTATTTATGTCATGAGATTACTTCTCTCTGGAGATATTAAACGGAACCCAGTATCAATTCTAGAAGAATCGAAAATAGAAAATAAATTTAAATAATTACCGCAATAAGTGTAAATTCGTTTATATCAAAGCTAGACGTTCTCAATTCAAACAGAAATGATTTTT
Source organism: Hofstenia miamia (assembly GCA_900660155.1). Taxonomy (NCBI): domain Eukaryota; kingdom Metazoa; phylum Xenacoelomorpha; order Acoela; family Hofsteniidae; genus Hofstenia; species Hofstenia miamia. Next base: position 147,010 of record CABFPE010000576.1, read on the forward strand.
TGAATTTAATAAATAAAAATGCAATGTTTTTTAATAGTTGAGACTTGATTACAGCATGATCTATATTTATCTGATCCTAATCGACCTTGTGGGGATTTCCACTACGGGAAACTGTTCAATATGCGAAATATACCTGTCTTATAAATACTGATATAATTGCCATTAATTCTACAAAAACTAATTTATAATATTTTCTCCTACAACATGCAGAAATCACACAAAAACATTGAACTAAATATAAGACATATACCAATAAAACAGAGTAAATCAATTAACTATTTAGGTATTGAAATTAACAATGATTTAAATTTTGAAAAAACGTTAATAACAAAAATTTTAAAAAATGCTCTCAGGGGTTAGGTAGTTTAATCATCTACGAAATGTCTCAAATGCATATTACAAACAATTATTAAATGCACTTTGCTTATCACATTTCAAAACTACTCATTTTTCTGTACAAATATTCAAAATATCACATCCTTCCATCTGCAACTTTCCATCTCTCTTAAAACAGTAAATCTTGTGCAAAGAGTGGCAATGTATCCGGCTACCTATTAAGGATACACATTATTTCCTGTTATCAAATTATAATACATAAAAAAGTTATAAATATTATATTCATCCAAATGTGGTCAAACTTCATTTTGAAAATTCTGGTCGTTTTTACTGGACTGCCACTAAAATATAGCAAAACTTATATCACGAAATTAATATCGAAAAAATTACAAGAAATGTACTAAAAAATTGCGAATATTTCTTTAAGCAATGCCTAAATAGCGACAATATTAAACTGCACTCGTCTGAAAATTTAGTACACCGCTAATAAGTTCACGCGCACAATTATATTATATATTTTATTACTATTTTGTAAATATGTTTTAAAGTAGTTTTGTACTTATTACTTATCGCAATAAATTGCTTGTCACTCTCATTGAAATTTTAATTATATTTTAATTATATTGACTTTGTTCATATTTGTATGTTCATGCACGAGCAAGCGTGGCATTATTTACGTTTTGCATTGATCGCGTCTGCAATAGATGCCGTCTACTTTCGCACGTGTCCATTAACCTGAATTCTGCAAACCTCGCCTTCTTTAAAATTTTCATATTGGGAAATTTACAAACATTTGCTTACTGTGATATATCAAATAATCTGTTGTTTTTTTAATAGAAACCATAGCTTTTATGGCGTTCCAATATTTATTTCAATTGCGAGCTTATATAGTTCTAAGACTGCCATTTTTTACCACAATGTATCCACCTGCATTTATTGTAAACAAAAATATCTCTAATATGAAACAAATAGCCCTATCATGTGTTAACAGTGCGTTTTCCAGTATTGGTTTTGTAAGTTTATTATTATAATTGCTTTTGTTCCCTTTCTAATAAATACATGTTGGTTTTGTTTTATTAAATAATTACCCATTTCTAAATACACAAAAGACATTCTTAATTAAATGCAAAATATATATCATCATCCAAATAAACTATTTCAAATTACCATTATATCATTGCATTTATTTAATATTGAATTACATTTTTCATGATGTTAATTTTGACAGTGTTGTTTTTAATTAGCTTTATATCATGATGGCAAAACTATATGTCTGTATAATATACGTAACTAGTTCCGAAAATCAAATCACTTTGAAATATATATTTATGTCAACCGTGAATAATAGTTCTTTACATAAACAAGTTTAAACTTGATTTAATACAATTTTATAAATCTCACAAATCTCAGCTCTTTGTACATTTCAGTGGAATATACAAAAATATTTTTCTTAAATTTCATCGTACAAAGAGCTGATACATGTTCATATAGGTATAATGTATAACATATCAACTCGTTGCTATAAAAGAATGCATAAACCACACGACAATCAAAATTTGTTCTGTTTGAAAATTGCGTTGTAGCGTTTTTATTGCATTTTCAGAATTTCGTGATCTGTTTTAATATTAGATATCCCTACGTAAGCTTTTACGTCTTTTATCATTTGGTTGTTTAGATATTATCCGTCGAAGTCGTATTGCATCAAACATTGAAGCTCAAAATAGTAAATCTCAAATAAAAGACAAAATTTCTGGTAAATCACTTAACCCCTATGTTATGGAAGGCAATATGGAACTCCCAAATTTTAAAATCACTATTCAAGCCGATCGAGATGATGAAAAATCATCAGACGTGCGAAGTAGTTCAAGCAAGAAGAGTCTTGTTCGACCAGTACAATGTAATATTTCTATAATGGAATCGCCCATAATTTTCAAAATACCATCTGTAAAAAGCTATTGTTAACACTTTCCTCTAATTTCCCTGTTAATGGGGTCATTAACTCTCAACAACCCAACCTTGTACGTTTTCTAGAATGTTTATTAAACTAAGAAATATTACTATATTTTAAATTTGATATGAAACCTAGATAGACTTGAACACACAAAGTGTATTCCTGAAATTTGTAAGATATTGATGTGATGAAAATTTTACAGCTATATTGTATATGCACAGTGTAATCAAATGTGCAATTCTAAAAAACTATCTCTCTAAATATCGTATTTAACAAAAATGTCAAATCAACAATTTAGTATTGGCAATATTGTTTATCAAATTTCTACTTTTACTTTCAGGAATATTAGTATTTGAATATTGTGTTAATCCCATTGAGTTTGTGAGAAGACTATTTTTCTGCAAAACGTGTTTCGTCATCGCTGATTGCAGTTCATCTTTAGTGAATGAATATTTTGTTTTAGCGCAAGGGAGACATTCACCCCCAATGAAGCCAAGTTTTAAGCCCATTGGCTATGTTTCAGCAGACATTCCAGAAGCAAAGTTCAAAAGCAGTTTCAGGTATCTTCATCTGACTATAAGTTTTATCAATTCTTTATAACTTGTTTAAGTATTAATGTTAATTAAAACGTGATTTAGTTCTCTTCAGGTTTCCCAGTATTAATACTATTTTTAGGCTGATTAGTATTAACAATATGGAATTAATAATAACTATTTCTAAATTTTTTGAGATTGTCTTTATCTCACACACCTCATCCTCAATGCAATTAACCCTATTTCCACTGGGAATTTTTCAAAATTTTAACAAAAAATTTTTGAAATCAAAAGATATATTTTAAATTTTAGCACACCATAAAATATTGAATTGTCCCCTTTCTCTTTCAAATTAAATTAGCGACAACTTATGACTTTGCGCCTGGGGGGACTCAGATTGTCTTCAGAAAACAAACTATTTCAATGTAGTTGTTACCATCGGCGTTATTTGAACACTAGCTGTGGAAATAATTAGAATCTTTCTTCAAAATCGGATTTCGCATTGAAAAAAAAATTTATTTGCATGTAATTCAGCCATAACAATATGTTTTAGGAGTAATCGTCATGTTTGCACGAACGCGCCCTACCCCATAGATGTGTCCATGTAAAAAGCCTTCAATATTTCTTAACAAGTTTGGACAAAATCGGTTTGTTACATAAAAGTAACACTAGTGGAAATAGGGTTACTTGTAAGGGTTTTATGTACGTTCAACAAGAATAACTATTCTAAAAATGCATTATATGGTTATTGCCATGGATTTCTACTATATATCTGAATAACTATATATTTTCTTATGCAAAAATTGTAATCAATAGTCTTAGTACCATTAAAATCCTGAATATAAGTTTTCACGAAACAATTAAATGACTTCTTATAAGGACAGTTAATATTAAAAACGTTCCATGTTTGATGCCCATTTACCAAAAAAATGGATTTATAAAATTTAAATTGTTTGAATCAATAAGCTTTATAATTACCACAGAGCCAAATATTTCCTTATAATTAACGCACTGTAAAAATCGATCCGAAGACTAACCGTAGAAGAAATTTGTTTGGAATAATAAATAGGGTTAAAACAGTGAGGATATATATTGAAACTAGTAAAAAACCGATCACGTCGGACCAGATAATTTGATCGGGATTTATGTTTCAAAAATCGTTGATTACAAAACTAACGGAATTTTTGAAATCCATTCCGATTACCTCAAAATGCGGATTACCTATATTTTAATGTAGCTGCAATTACTTGGTTTTTAGAGCTCGCTTTGATCAAACTTATCAATCCGAATCTAAAACAATTATACACATCAATAGTTATATTGCATATCAAAAACATTCTACATTGTTGAGATAATTTTCAAACATTTTCCTTGAAGTCCATCCAACAATGTAAAAAAAGAAGATGTGAATTCATTTCTGAATCCTCATCCATTGCAGATTTTTACATAGTCTCTATTGTTTTTAAAGGTTCATCAAATTAAATATTCTTTATAATATTAAACTGATCATCAGAAATATCATTTAATAAGGGAATTTTTTCACTTTTACTAATCTGTTGGATTCCATTGCTATAATTGGCACCACTCAATTGGCGATACCAACTTAGACGTTGTTCCAAAAAATAAGAAACTGCTTTTTTGCGTTATGCTCAATGCACAATTCAGAAAATAAGTTAACAACTTTTTCATTCCAACGTTATATATATATATATATNAAGATTCACAATTTCTCCACATCTGGCGTTGTTTATTTGCAGTATTCTCCACCAAACGGAAATGTGTTTAGAATCAACTAGTGTGCAGAAAGCGCTTGTGCTATTAAATATATATGCGAATAGTAGGCATTTTAAATTCTGACTACATCAGAAATCACAAATTTGCTGCTTATGGTGCACAAATGTTCAATCGGTGATTGAAAATTAGAAGAATAAAGCAAAACTTTCATATATTTATTTTAATTATCGCACTATAATTTTGCATTTCATCGAGAACAGTCGGTTTTTGTTTAACTCCTGATGTGTAATCAAACCCAGCTTTTCTGTGACAACTGCAAACACTGGGTTTCAAATGAAAATGAAGTGTGTTCTACATGCAATGCTATGTTTAAAGAAAAAGATGACATATTCTTTTGTTCAACTTGTTCCTGCAAAATGCACCGGATTTTAGCAAGAATCAATTGATGCAATGAAGCATGTTAGCGCTAAGATTCTGGGATTCTGTAACTCCTGCGTAAATGGTGGAAAGAGAGACATACTTTTGTGTAACATAGCGAAAGGTTCAGTTTCCCATGACAAAGAAAGAACATTGTCGAACGTAACGGATATCTGTATTGATATTTTGAAGAAAGTTGATGCTCCATTTCCACAGCAACCGTCCAAACAAACAGTTTCACCATCTGTATCTGAGCGATTTTCTCTGGATGACTATAAGCTTAACATTCGCGTTAATGCTATAGCTGAAATAAACGAGCGCAACCAAAATGAAAGACTAGATAAAGAAGCTAAAGCAGTATCAGAAATGTTAACTTTCATAAATGAAAACGAAGTGCAAATAAGTGATATACAACGCCTAGGCAAATATGACGCGAAACGTTTTCAGCCACGAACTTTGCTCATCACGCTGAAGAATATATAGGATAAAAGAAAAATTTTATCCAAAGCGAAACTTTTAAAAACTATCCTCAAAAGATTTACCTGTCTCCAGATTTATCAAAAGCTGATTGGGAGAAGGAATCACTGCTCCTACAAAAACGACGTGACTTTATAGACTCAGGTATTGAAAGATCAAGACTGAAAATTCGTGACAACATCCTATACATTGATGGAAATAAAGGCGATATTTCCAACTGACAACCAAACAAACTGCGCAAGTCTACATGTTCTACCTTTTTACCTAGCATTATCCTTAGCAATGTACAATCTCTCAGATATAAAATCGATGAACTCTATAATTTAATACGCTCTATCAATTGTCCAAACCTGATCCTTCTTACTGAAACTCATCTCTTTTACGAAATTTCAGACAATGCCGTTAATATTCCAGGTTATAGCATAGAAAGGAACGATCGGACAAAATCTAGTGAATATCCTAAAGGTGGCGGAGTCATGATATACATAAAAAACCAACAACAAGTACCATGGGAGAGGCTAAATCTTAAATAGAACACCTCTTATGGCAACATTGAAAGCCTATGGATAAAGCTTATGCCACATCTAAGTCCCAGGAGTAACAGCGGATATATAATTGGGGTTATATATCACCTTATCTGAGACAGAGGTGTCATTCAAGGATGATGAAAGCCTACCTAAGGGAGTGCATTGAATACCTCAAACGTAGCTATTCCAATGATGTAGTAATATTGTTGGCGATTTTAATGACCTGGAAACGTCTTTCCTTAATAGAGAATTCCAAATCAAACAACTTGCGTCTTTTCATACTCACGGCAAAAAGATTCTTGATAAAATTTTTACCAACCGAAGTGAACTTTATGGTGACCCTTACACATTGTCGAACATTGGTGGATGTAAACATATCTCTTTCGGATTGTCACCACTGAAAACAGAGGTTAATTCGGTACATTTTTCTTATAAGAGGAATAAATCTGAAGCTAACAAAATTCAAAAGAATCCGTAACAAGACTGCAAGGATTATCAAAGCAAGGAAGCAGAAATATTACACTGTCAAACTTAATTTGATTAAGAGCACTAATACCAGAAAATGGTGGAACACCTTAAAAAATGCCGCAGGTTATCTTAATTCTCGTAATATCACTTTCTCTTTGGGCAAGCCGCTACAAACGTACAATGCCGAGGAACTTGCCAATTTCATCAATCAGCAACTAACATCTATTACTTCCAACTATCCCAAATTAAATGAAAGCGACCGAATTCCCTTCAGGCAGGATGACGTACCTATCCAAGTTGAAGAACTTGAAGTTTACCAATATCTCAGCAATCTTAAATGCAATAAATCTAGCGGACCTGACAGTAACAGTACAACGCTCCCAAACTGGATTTTTAAAGATTTTGCTCACGAGTTAGCCTATCCAGTATCACAATTAATTAACATATCTTTCAGAGTTGCAAACTGCTCGCCTTTTACTTCTGCAAATGTCATCTGTATCGAAAAGAAAAAGCCCGTAGTTGATCCGATTACTGATATTCGACCCATTTCCATTACTAATTCAATTTCCAAAATAATGGAAGACATTATATTAAATAAAGAATTGATCTCTAAAATTACCCTATCTCTCGATCCGAAACAGTATGATGCAGTACGTGGTTATTCAACAGTTATGGCCTTACTTGATCTTACACATCAATTATTACACCAACTAGATAATGAGGGTATCTTTTCTAGGGTCCTCTTCTCAAAGGCTTTTGATATGATCAGCCACCCTTTGTTTAAACAATGACTTTTGGATATTGACGTCAATAGCTATACACTAATTTGGATTATCTCCTTTCTAACTGGCCGGAAAGAGAGAGTAATCATTCCCAATGTCATCTCCGAGTTGAACATCATCAATGCAGGAGTCCCTCAAGGGACAAAATTGGGACCATATCTATTTATTCTATTTGCTGATAGCTTTCTTAGATCACACTGTAACTGGCTGAAGTACATTGATGATACATTGGCGTGGGAAATGATATGCAGAGACAGCACTGGATCTGCAGCCTGATATATTATCCGAAGTCTCAATGTGATGCCTGCAAAACAACATGAAACTNAGACTAACTGCTAAAATTAGAACTTTCTAAGTTATAAAATAATATAAACTACATCGCACTTGATTTTTAGTAATTTTCGTAAAGTGAAAATAACAGTCTCTCTTTGGGCAGGCCGCTACAAAAGTACAATCCCGAGGAACTTGCCAATTTCATCAATCAGCAACTAACATCTATTACTTCCAACTATCCCAAATTAAATGAAAGCGACCGAATTCCCTTCAGGCAGGATGACGTACCTATCCAAGTTGAAGAACATGAAGTTTACCAATACCTCAGCAATCTTAAATGCAATAAATCTAGCGGACCTGACAGTAACGGTACAACGCTCCCAAACTGGATTTTTAAAGATTTTGCTCACGAGTTAGCCTATCCAGTATCACAATTAATTAACATATCTTTCAGAGTTGCAAACTGCTCGCCTTTTATTTCTGCAAATGTCATCTGTATCAAAAAGAAAAAGCCCGTAGTTGCCAATTACTGATATTCGACCCATTTCCATTACTAATTCAATTTCCAAAATAATGGAAGGCATTATAGTAAATAAAGAATTGATCGCTAAAATTACCCTATCTCTCGATCCGAAACAGTATTGTGCAGTACGTGGTTGGGCACCTTTTCTAGGGTCCTCTTATTCGACTTCTCAAAGGCTTTCGATATGATCATCCATCCTTTGCTTAAACAACGACTTTTGGATATTGACATCAATAGCTATACACTAAATTGGATTATCTCCTTTCTAACTGCCCGGAAACACAGAGTAATCATTCCCAATGTCGTCTCCGAGTGGAACATCATCAATGCAGGAGTCCCTCAAGGGACAAAGGAAAAATTGGGACCATACCTATTTATTCTATTCGCTCATAGCCTTCTTAGATCACACTGTAACCGGCTGAAGTACGTTGATGATGCAACGGCGTGGGAAACGATACGCAGAGACAGCACTGGATCTGCAGCTGATATATTATCCGAAGTCTCGATGTGGTGCCTGCAAAACGATATGAAACTGAACCTCCAAAAATGCAAAGAACTTATTGTATCTTTCCTCCATGGTCATTCGTTGCCAAACAATCTTATGCTAGGCGATCATATCATTGAACGTTCTAATTCCGTCAAACGGCTAGGTGTTGAACTTCAATCAAGTGGAACTGCAATACCAACTACATTATAAAGAAAGCTTCCAAGAGACTACATTTCTTACGTTTGAGCATTCATAGCAGACACTCACCTCATGATTCATTTACTTTATTCGCCTCTACTATCCGGCCGATTCTCGAGTACTGCGCCCCATTGTGGCATCATCAGCTTACAAGTAATCAATCGTTCAATATAGAAAATGTGCAGAAACGAGCTTTTCGAATTATGTTACCACATCTTAAGTACGATGATGCACTGGTATACTTTCGTGCAGATTCCTTATACAACCGTCGTGAATCTATCTGTGATAAATTATGGCTTAGTATACAATCACCTACTCATCCACTTCACTATCTCCTACCTGATACACGCCCGGCTTTGCCATTCATACGTACACAACGTTCTTACGACACCTTCTGTCGCACAAAAAGGCTGGCTAACTCTTTCATATACGCTCAAGCAAACAACGCATAAAATAACTCATGAATGTAGCATTGTAAATGATTTAATCGATTAATAGTGCTTGGATTATTTACTGCCATTTTGACCTTTGGTCAGAGGCAGTTAATTAGAATATATCATCTATCATATATAAGTGTAGTTGCGCACATTACAGACAATAAAATTCAATAATTCATCGAATGGCAAAATCCATCTTCCTTTTTGAACAAATTTATAGACTTGTCTAAAGCTTGAGATTGTGGAATTTGCCTTTAAACGCTTATAATTGTGTTAGCTCTTTTCTTAACCTATTTTTTCACGTGACGTCTTCGCAGTTGGTAATATATTGTGTAAAACTTCGGCGTTTAGGCACACTTTAACTAGCTCATCGCGTTTTGAAAGGAAAATTCAGTTCATAGGAAAACAAAATAATCCTTTTAAAGCGATTTGAAAAAACAAAAGCACTGCTATTTTTATTTTATTTATCTTTAAATTTTAAGTGAGAGAACTCTTCTTTCCCATTGAGAAATCAAAATAGTTTGCACTTGAAATCGCTGACATCAATAAGTTGTGCAAAGTATCTCCTTCGGAAGCCTTCATATAGTTGTTAATCTCAAACTAAGAAATCATTGCATGCATTTAAAGGGCGGTAAATTCACGTTTTTAACCCTTTTTTCTATCATAACATTCTGTTGAATTGAAAGTCGTCTCCTTTTTGTTTTGTGAATTTTTGTCTTTTGCTTTTCTTCCTTATTCTTCGTTTCTCTTTTGTTTAACATTTTTTAGTTCTATCCATTTTGCTCACAGTAGATTAGTTGCGCTCGAGCGTCTGGTTTGGCTTCGTGATCGATAATTGCTTAGTTATTCTATCCTTTTGAATGTGGTCGACACACTGAGTTTCGTTGAAATAAAACGGTGAGAATTGCCAACCAGCACTTAACGCACAGATTTGTGCACGTAGTTCAGTGGTCAATTCGCGCTTTCTCATCGCTAAAATAATAGCAATGAAGTGAATTTGGTGGTATTGTTTGTGTAATTAATTACGATAATTTGATTGGCTAATACTACTATTACTAAACAAAATAGTTTGATTGCTTAATTCATGCTATATTAATTTGTTATATATTGCTCAAAATATTGATTATTTTGCAGCTGTTCGCAAACTTATGAGCAGCATTGTAGTCACTGCAATTTTAAATCTCTATGTAATTATCCAATGTTTTGAACATCTTCCATTAAGCCTTTTCTAATCTGTTTATCAAGAGCGTGGTTACACTGGCCAAAATGATAGAACTTCTTACGCCTTAATAACAACCTTGAATGGAAATTGAATGTCACAGTTCCCAAGAAAGCCATCAATTGCAATTCATACAATATTTAATACGGGAAAATTTACGTGAATTTAGGCGCACAAAGACTTCCTCTATCAATTAAACCAATCAATATCTGGAAAATCATTAGGCAATGATAACAAAGATTTGCACTCAAAACAATGAGATTGTTTTGACAATGAAAATGCATTATATCCAGCTTCAAAATTGCAAATACTAGTTATCAAACTACTGCAATAAACATTCAATTCGTCTTTAATATTACAAATCAGACGTCTTACTTGACTAATGTTGTACAAAGATCAAACTGAGAGTGTCTTAACAAAGATGCCACTTTTATTTTTGATTCTGTGTGAAATATTTGTTTTACAGCAACATTAGTTTTCTCCTGATGATTGTCGATACCAAGAAAATCTTTCCTCCAATTGATCTTACTGTAGTTTTCCTTAATAGTACGAAGTCATATCGTAATTCGTAAAGTAAAAATGTTGACAGTTGTTAATAAGTCGTCCATGCTATCATCCATGGTTAATGAGTTATCGCATTTCTAATATAATCTTAACATTGCGATATTTCATTAAATATACTTTGTGTTTAATCAAAATTCCTATGTTGAACATTTCAGAAATTGTTGTCTTTATGTCAAAATAATGACTGTTTAATGTTCAAAGGGCTTAAATTTCAATCTCCTCTAAGAAAACTATAATTTCGATTCAAAATAACATGCATTTTGAAAAATTAGTCACTTTATGTGTACTTTGAGCAGTTCAAAATCTTTAAATTGTTTGTGCCCCTGCTTGCCAAATATGAGTCCATTTTGTATCACTGAACCGTCCAACAATAATCATATTTATACCATGTTTACCCTGATACCTTGTTTCTTACATAGTAATATTCTGGTGATGTTTTTCACTCTGCTAGTCATTGATGTCACCTAAATTTGAATTGAAGAAGTCTAGATGAGAATGGAAGTAAAGAAGTTAAATGACATTCTCTCTCCCATGATTTGAGAATTGCATAGTATATCATTGACAATGTCTTAATTGTATGCAGTTCTATTTTTGCCCAGTAATCCTTTTGTAATACTAACTATTCTTATCCATGCAACTTTCTCGTTGCTGGCTATTTGCATCATGAAATCATGGTCATTAAGAAGAAGATGAATTTGGGGATCGTTAAATATATCTTAATTTTTGTTTCCGAAATCACTTTAGAAATCTTTTACAAAAGGTATTTCAATCCATGTTTTTAAACAACTCAAGTTTAAGATCAATAGGAAAGAATAATATCTTCGCTATCAACAACAGGCAGATCCTTTTTTAGCACAATTAGTGAATTGATGTTCTCATATGAAAAGATCAATGAAAGAATAAAAAATGCTGAAGATAACGGATTCAAAATAATATTTATACTCTATTCCTAGAATGTAACCAGTTAAATGAAGATTAACCAGAACTAACATTTAAACACAATTTCGATGATTATTGAATTGAGTTCTCAAAGAACATTATCACAGGTAAATATTGGTACAAAATTTTAAGTTTGGGTAGCACCATAGTTCTCAAATCCTGACGTGATAGAAGAAATCTGAGACCAGATTTCCATTTTGGGCATCTCTTTAGTAAGAATCACAATGAAAACTTTTTTTGTTAGCCAGAGTTATCATTCACTTTGGATAAATCCAACTCTTTAGAACCAAAATATTAATGCCGATTCGGATATATTGCTTATAGTTTTTATTTATTCGAATACTCACTGTATTACATCTGTTGAGTTTTCTAAATCTGATTCGTCTTCAAAAAAATTTAATTGGTATTATCTTCAGAAGATTAGTTTCCTTTATATACTGCACTAAATTTAACTACAATTTGTTATTTTGTAGAAATTTGTTTAACTTTCTAAAAAGGAAAATTGTTTAAATCAAATTCCAAGTGCAATTCAAAGAATTCTGCCAAAATAAGCATTACATGACCGATTTTTGTAAAGCATTGATTCAGCAAAAAAATCGCATATAGAATATTTAAAATTTTGCAATCTCATTGACATTTTTTTATATAAAGAAGCTAGAAATGTCGCAAACATTGAAAATCGGAGAGCCTACGTCGAATACATTGAAAATGAATACACTCACTGCCAAATCAAAAGTTAAAATGGAAGCCAATTTAGGTGATCAGTAATAGTAAGAGATCTAAATCAAACTGCATTGATGATTATAAAAATTCATAAGGAAAGATGCCAATTACTGATGACGGTGAAATTTCTAGTGCAATAAACCTGATTTTCATTCATCAAAAACCCGACAAATTTGTTTAACCATAAATTTTGTTTCCGTCTTATGAGTATTGAAACTTTAAAAGCAATTCTCAAACTTAATCCTAACATATCAAGTGGTTCCACCAAAGTTCTTTATGGGCACTTAGTCACTGCAGATATAATTGGTATTCGCTTAAATTATATATTTACCAAATACATAACATGATACGTCTCATTCCAAAAAATAAGTATAACACATTGTCAAATACTGAATCTGGAGTGCGAAAAATATTTTCAACAACTTATGCCCTCTTATGCGCTACAGTAAAAGTAACTTATAAGGAGTTTTCTTGCAATTGCACAATTTTGACAACTAGTTATTAAGATGCGGCGATTGAAATAATCGATTCCAAACTTAAATTCGAAAACATCTTGAGATGTCACGCGGTGACGGTTAGAATTAATATTCAAGTTAATGTTTTATAATTAGCTTGAAAAAACCGCTATTAGGTTTCTTGAAACATGCTGCCTCAGAACATACAAAGAGTTTTGAATAAATCGATTTTATCAATAGATTCAGATGTAAAAAATCGATGGAAATGGAAAAATTCAAAATCGCCTCACCGTGCTAGTTATTTGAACCATAGGTAACAGTCAAGGTATACGATGTTTATTCAGATTGGCTACCTGTAAACAATGGTGTTCCTCAAGGAACAATTCCCCGCCCTCTTTTTACAGTATATATGCAAACGACATCAATACAATAACTCAGTAATGTAAAAAAAGTTTTGAAAAATTTTGAATCTCACATTAATGCAATAGTTCCAAAATTAGCTATCGGTATAAGAAATATGTCAATGATAGTAATGCAATTGCTAGCTTGTGCGATAATTCAATTTTTTCATGTGGCGCTTAAGTTACGCAAATGTTGTTTATGCTAACATAAAAGATATTTTTAAGAAACTTGATATCTAATTAAGATGGGTACTAAATGTTTCATAGAAATTTTTTTCCGGAATTATGCACTACAATTCTAGATCAATGTTTATAGCAACCCGCTCGATATTTTGAATATTGTGTCTACATTTTGTAAACTTATCAAGACCGGACCAGCTTATAATACAATTTTAGTGCCTGGCTTCATTCATAAACAGAATTTAAGATCAAAGCATTTTACCTGCATTAAGTAGAAAAAATTTTAAAAAATTATTCATTACCCCCCATTCAGATTTGGAATTCACTGCCTAAATAGATACAGAACATTGAAAAATTAGAAGCTTTTAGAAGCCACATTAAGTAATTCATTGTTAGGATACAAATTATACTATGATTATGCAATAACTCGTTGTTAAAATATGTAGCCTGATAGATTTATTGTATAGATTGTTCTGTTATTATGGATTTAAACGTATAAATATAGCTTAATACCATATCTTTGCGATAACTTAAAAACCGGCTATCTGTATTTAGCCTTTTTGAGATAAAAGCAATAAATGCATTTTCTTTTATGAATTTTAAAAGTAAAAGCTAATATGCTGGTTACTGCTAAATAAATAAATAACCATTACGACTGATAACTTTTCCATAAATTCTAGCCATTCCTGTAGGTTTTCCAAGGACATAGCCGGGTTTCAAATTATGTAATATCATTTTCGAAAGATAGCCCAATTTTAAACTAGAAACAAACACAATATATATTTATTGTTTAATGCTTGTTTTGAACGTGTACATAAGAAAAAACATAAAAAAAGTAAAATTAAGCCAAAAACTATCAAAGACTTCATAGGCCAATTACTCATGTGGTAAACTGATATAATACTGGTGACACCATTTTGGTATAACAGCTAATAAATCTTGTAAATCTTTATACTTTCGTTGGTTAAGTTTAATTTGCTCGCTGTATAATCTAGGATACTCGAAATTCGCATTGATATTGGTGCGCTGAGGCAATATAACAAAGTCATCAGAATGATTTATTTTATAGTAAACCATACCACACCTATCACACCTTAAGCCACGAATATTTACAACAACTGGTTCCCCTTGCCCTTTGCCAGCCCTAATTGACGATAAGCAACTGTTATTAAATGATCAGAATGGAGAATAATCGATCATCTCAACTTTATATGGTTCGGGATTTTTTCTACAGGACCGCATGATTGTAGTATAATCATTAGGATGAAATATAGGCGGTACAATGACAGATTCAATCTTTGAGTGCATTCTGTCACACTCCATTTGCGTATGTCCCTTTTCAAGATAAAACTGATAAATTGTTACACCTCTCTGTATGGCTAAAGAAAGCAATCAATTTGAGACCTGAACGCACCTATTTTGATATGTGCAACCATCGTGAAAAATTACCAAAGTAGTAATTTCAGGATGCTCTATTAAGTCAGACAAGAAATGTCTATACAACAATGATGCAAATACGTTACCATGAAAAAACTTACCCAAGTACAATATTGATACTGAATTTAAGTTTTCTAAGCTTGCACATTTCTTGTACTCTTCATAAAGATTTATCAATTTTGTACCAGCAGGAAGAAATTTAAATTCACGATACTGCGCCTGAACATAATGGCTTTCAATAACTGCCAATGAATTCAGAAACTCCAATAAATTCTCTCTAACAGGAGTGGAAACTTTCGCGGCTCCACGTGTTTCCAGTTCATCAAACTTTGACATAGCAACCCATTCAGAAACGGTAGATGATGAAATACCAAATGTATTGTGAAACATCATTGAACATACATTAACATTTCTACCTTGAAGCGGAAGATGATAAACTTTAGTATTCGCTTGACAAGATGCGCAAGATGTGTGGCGTTTTGCTTCTACCTCTGTTATCAAACCACAGATATACAACCGTTTTTCTCGCCAGGTTCTTAATTGCTTCCAAAATTTATCGAATAATTCTTTTCTTTCTTTATTAAATGATCCACACTTTCTGCAAATTCTTGATTTACAAGGCGATTTTATCTTCCTTCCTTTCGCCATTGAGTCTTTTACTTGATTTAATGTTACATTTCCAATTCATCGGATCAGGCTTTTCCTCACGTTTCTTTCGAGAAATTGTAGCTGTTACTTCACAATCA
The DNA here is from genome assembly GCA_900660155.1 of Hofstenia miamia. NCBI lineage: Eukaryota > Metazoa > Xenacoelomorpha > Acoela > Hofsteniidae > Hofstenia > Hofstenia miamia. The sequence continues at coordinate 162,817 of CABFPE010000576.1, forward strand.
GAACTGGAATATTCAACCAATCTGGTGTTATTTTTTACATTTACCTGAACTAATACAGGCTCTTCTCTTTGATTAATGCTGTTAACAATTGATGCGGCTTCTACAACCGAAACATTACAACCGGAAAAATCTTAAGAATTACTAAGAACATAATCTTTATCATTAGTATCACTTTTTTCATGTCTCTTTTTTCTGGGGTCGCTTATATTTCTTCTCTTTCGCCGATATATGTCATATTCTCTTGGATTCTCAAAATTTTCCATTTCCAATTCATCCTCACAAGATACAGTTTCATTGCTTCCTTCATCACTTTCTTGTTGAAAAGATTGCGTTTCGGTCGCTGCGGCGCAAGAGTAGCACTTGAAGATGTTGGGTTGAATCTTGTTTCATCTACAGATTGATCTTGCTTAAGAGAGTGAATGTTTGAATTCTCATTGTTGTCTTTGTTTAGAGGTAGACGAACATGTTTTTTGGATAGTGTCCAATCCCAGCTAGAATCATATCCTGTAAACGTTACTTTATATGATTTTTTGTTAACATTTATGACTGATGCAGGCCACCAATATCCTTTCTTCTCACTGTCAATCCAAAATGCTCTGCATTCATCACCAACAGTAAAGGGCATCCTAAAATCAGATTTACAAATTAGCAGGCACGTAATATAGTCAAATTCTAAACACTATATTCAAGCAATGAATAAAAGTAAACCAATAGCCATGTTTTCAATATACTATTCATTTCGGTGTACTATTTGCAGAGGTGCAGTGGCGGTGCGTGGCTGTAGTAGTTGCATAGGCAAAAATTTGCAAACATTGATACGGAAAAGGGTAACTAATTTATTTCTGAAATCTAATAAGACAAGAAGTATAATCTATTTGCAATACCATAGTTGTCTTAGAAAAATGTAATAAATGTAGAGTGAACTGCTACTATCAATGCAAAATGTTACCATATGCTGAATTAGCGATCATTGATAATACATTGCATTCTAATTGGATGCTTTAATTAAATGGATGCTTCCAATAAATTTTCTTTTCTGTGCTTTGCAAAGGCAAAACAATATTTGCCTATGTTGACGATTGAATCCCACGCTGATTGATTATGAGATTAACATGAAATTCTGTTTAATATTGCGCAAACAAAAACCTAAATTAAGTCTTGCCTAACTTGATATTCGCACACGAGCGGAATAATTCATTAATTTGGAACAATACATTTAAAAAATGTAATAACAAACGGAATTATTATTTTAAAATTATGTTTTGATAAAGATAAAAAAGCATTTAATTGGAATAGTGTTAATTCAAAATCCGACTATCTACATTAAAATGATAGCCAAATTTTGAATTAGTGTAATATTAACACCTTCATAGATCCGCATTTAATATTATAATACAAATTTATAAAATTATCACATTCGTGTGATTAGCTCAGTTAGCCTATTTTTGCAGATAGCCGGTTTTCAAATTAACGTTGCGATATTTAGGTAAATCACCAGTTTGTAATTGTTAATATTTATCTAAATAAAGAATATTTTACCTAATCTAAAAAATAAGTATAGTACGCGAAATTTGTTTTTGAAAATTTTGCGTGTGTAAAATATACGCAACTTCGTTTTCTGAGCATGTTGGGAAATTCTTGCCTTTCGTGTTATTTTGTAGAATTTCTTTGCAAAAGTTAAAATTATTTGCCAATTATTACCAAATGTTAAATTTCATTTTTAGAGAAGAACCACTAAGATCTGATTTTTCAAAAAATGATGGTGTTAAGTTTCAGTTTGCCGCACAAAAGAAAAAGGCGCCTGATGTTAAGTCAAAATCTTCTAGCAAGACTATTTGTGGACCCACTTTACCTCCTAGGTGGTACTTATAGTAATTTTTTCAAGTCACACTGTGTTATAAGAAATTTTGTTTAACCTGACTATGCTTATTTTTTTAAGTTGAGCCTCAAACTGTTCTTACTTTTTGCCATTTTTAAGAAGAGGGATAATTTTGTATACATGCATTTTTTGTTTTGATCTTTAAGCTGTTCTTTAATATTGTTAAAATTTTATCCAAATTTCTAAGACCAAAAGGTATGTTTAATCATTCTTTATTATCAACTGTATTTATCAATCAAAACTAATAACTGTAAAGACAAAATTCAAAATATAAATTTGGCTTATAAAAAGAGTACATTCTTTTCTCAATTCTCTCATTGATTTGCAATTATCAAACAAAAGTTAATCATTAAAAATTATTTCTACTGTTAGATTTCCATTGTACGGAGCGATAGTAAAAGCGGCGCTATATCAAAAATATAATATAATATGATATTTATTTAAAACACTATTTCTTGTAAATATTTATTCCAATGTGCAGAGGTTAGTTTGTATATATTTTCAAACCATTTTACAAAATGTGCTCAAAATTGAGGTCTCATCTTTTTTACCATATTGTAAGTCACGTTGCGGAGTACGTTTATATTGATGTTATCGATCTTTGCAATGTTTTTCTTCAGTTCGTCTAAGGGTTGGGGCCTATTTTATAAACTTTTCCTTTAAGGCTTCCCTACAAAAAATTTGGGTATTTTAAATCAGGTCTTTCTTTGTGTTTGCAATATAATCGGTTTCCAGGAAGTGGAAAATTAACTTTGTGGAATTTGACATTTTCGCGTTTGTATTTTTTCTAAAATCAGTTTACATGTGCATATGACAGACTAGAAAAATATTTTTCAACAATAATAAGTTGTTGCTTTGTCGAAAACGACAAGCGTGTTGCCCAATGCTGACATTCGTAATTTCGTTCATATTTCTTCTCTATATGCATGTGCCAAATCATGGTAGTAGGTAAAACAATTCAATTACATTCAAATGTAAAATTTTTTTAGTGTCAGCTATTTAATCAACGTGTTCTACTTTTATAGTCAACAAGTTTGTTTTAGATGATGGGCGCGATGTTACTATCTTCGATGTTATTCAGTATGGACTTATTTCTGTTTTTATTGTTAATAAATGATTTGTTTCAATTCATCAAATATTGTAGAAATCACTTTTATGTGTACGCTTAATTGTTTGCAGTAAAATTTTGCATTGTACATGTCCACCATTAAATTTAATTGTACAAAGGGTATGCAAAAAGTTCTATGCAAACGTATATATTTAAAACGTAGCATGAAACACAAAATATTTATTTCTTCAACATCATCTCTCTTCAAGGCAATTAACTTTCTCCAAATCTCTGCAACCTTCGTTATGCTTTTTCAAATCGTTCCGTAGATGATCTTAACCTCATTTAGGCTTTGAGTGACCAAATAGCTGGAACTTGCTAAGAATCAATTTTTTTCTAAGCCATGTTGAATTGTTATGGTAACCCGTTTTTTTGTAGTTTAACCTGGTTTCTCATGTGTTGTTTATTTCTATCAAGTTTCATTTTCACAAAAGTAATGTATGCGTGTGTGTGTGCTCTTATTGGAACACTGTTGGACAAGTGATCTTCAAAGAGCTCTGCCAGCTGTCAATTGACTCATCCAAAGAGCTTTTTGACTGCCTACTTTGTGATGACATATCTATAATATCTGTAACAGATGGCATTAAAGTAATTAAACAATTTGATAGCCATTGTGCAAAACTGTAAATTAAAACAATTTAAATTGAGCATGTTTAATTTGTCATTTTCCTTCGTATTGTAGAATACTTTCTTACACTACTATTTAATGTTGATTGATAAATGTTTTCTAGAATTCGCTTTGTTCACCAATGATATTTATATTTCCAGTTTTAATAACATCTTACATAGTTACAAATACTGAAAACAAACATATTTTGTTCAGATAAATTGGCATATTTTAAAAAAATTGGAACCAATAAGTAAATTTTAGGGTTTTGAATCTATTCAATTCTGGGAAAGGTAGTAATGAGAATGCTTCAACATCTATTTTTTAATTTAGAAGTTGCGAAAAAATGTGAAACAACTAATTTTTATGCATTGCACTGATTAAGATAATAAAAGGCAAAAATGCTAAAGTAAATAATGCCAGCCTCAAGGCAATTTGCATTTTTGCACTTTCTAAGTATTTATACAAAATTCAACCTATTCATATTCTAGGTTTAAGTCTGCTAAAATACATCTGCATCTTATATACCGGATTATAATGGAATGTATTAGTAATCGTGAGTAACTCAACCGCAACACCACACAATTTGCCATTAATAGTATTCTCATGCTAGTGCAATTCAAACAAATGCTGCTATATCAATTCTCCGACACGTGTATAAATTCATTTGGGTTTAGCAGAAATGCAATGACATCACCAGAATCCATTGACAAAGGGGAAAATAAAAAAATTAAACTCTTCATAAATGGCGAGGATCTTCTATAGATGTCTGTGGATGGGCTCAACAATATTCTGCAATATGAACTTATACTAGGAAAAACTTCCTAGAAAAGCACCAAAGTGTGCAAACTATGAGGACAATACAATCCCTTTAAGAACAAAACTTTAAGAAATTATCTTCATGCTTGATTAAGCCGAAAACTTGAACCATGCCACCGAAAATTACAAACCCGTTTCAATCACCTCTCCAATTAGCAAAGCTTTTGAATGCATTCTTTTAAATCAAATTAATGAAAATCGTTGCAAACATCATCCTTATTCCAAAAAATAGCTTTTTGTAAAGATATTTCTACCAGCGACGCTATAATACAAGCTCCTGAAAACTTGAGAAAACTATAAATGATAATGCATTGCTTGGTTAGACTTCTCGCAAGTGTTCGATGCCATTGATTTTAGTAGCTTGCTACAAAACGCTTAATTTTTAGGATTTTCTGATGACTGTATTGGGCTCACTGCTATGTACTTGTAAAATCGTATGCAAAGAGTTGAACTTAATGAATTTTCTTTGTTTTTACTAAAGATAGAAGGCCACGGGGAACAATTTGGGTCTTTTATTTAATAATTACACAAATATTTTTCCGATCTAACAACATGTGACATCATAACATATGTACATTTTACATAATTCTAATAAGAATTTAAAAAATCGTTTAAATTCTTGAAAACATTCTACTTCAATAAATATTTTGCTTTTTTAAAACTAAGAGGGAATCCCTTGAAAACTCAATTCTGCATTGCTAAATCAAAGAATGAATCTACTGATACTTCCCATTATAAACTTAATTTCAACGGCGTGTTTTATACAAATATAACAAGTTGAATCCTTCAAATACCTCGGAAGTGTTTGGATTCGAATTCAAATTTTTAAAAGTTACTATGGCCTGAAAATTTGCATTAACATCAGCAATCGGAATATGTACGTCTAGCTAAAATGAATTGAATTTGGGGCAAAAATTACCCGAGCCCTAAAGTCTCAAATTTTTTCATAAAATTGCAGGGGGTCATGACCAAAACAGGCAATTGCTGAGAATTTACCCAAGGCATTTTTAGAAACAACAAGGGATTTTGAGAACTTATGTTTGAAATTGAACATTCTACCTTTAAGCTTGACCCAAACCAAGCCCTCAAAAACAGGCTGCTTTCTACATATTTTCCAACCTTGCACCTAAAATTAAAACATGATGTCAATTTTATTATTGTCGCAATTTCCTTATAAGAATGATAAACCTTTGTTTTTACTATGCTAATTTAATAAGCACTCTTTTGTTAATCTCAATTATTGATCCCAACCAAGGACCAATTTTTAATATGCAGATTTAAGGTTTTCTCGGAATGTCTCGAAAAAATTCAATCCATTGCTTCAACTAAATACATGCCTTTAAACTACCAAATCCTATCTATTAAATACAGTTCTTTTCTAAATTTTTGTAGAGGATATTGTAGAAAATCTTGACGCACTTGCAGTACATTCATATCCCGGAAAAACTATAGAAGAGATGACAGAAACAATTAAAGAATACACGCGTCGGACAACATTAAAAAAATACTAGTCACCTTTGGCAGAAATGATGTAATGCAACACAAAACAGAATACACTATTTTATTTAAAAATTTAATTAACGCTTTAAAACATATTTTTAGGTCCGCTGTAATTTTTGTAGGAGAAGTCGCACTGTTTCCAGATGATAACACGTTGAATAAACAGATGTGAAGTATTAACAAAAAATTATCTAAAACCCTAAACAAAATGCTAAGTTTATTACCTGAAGCAAATATCAACATCAATGCAAAAAAATTGCTAATGACATCATAAGACAAAACACAAAAGGTTATATGGTTTCATATGATATTAAGAGTCTATACACAAATGTACCATTGGAAAAATCAATTGATGCTGCAATTGAACTCCTTAAGAATAAGAACACAAAAATTTACAATCTGGAGTATAACACAACAAAAGAACTATTAACTTTAGCAACGAAGAATACTTTAATGGAATTTAATAACACATTTTATCGTCAAAAGATGGTTTAGCCATGGGAAATCCGTTAAGTTCTACTCTTGCAAATATATATTTAACTACAATTGAAAACAAATTTACAACATCAGACATCCACTTCATTTATTATCAACACTATATGGATGATATATTTGCATTAGTAAAAGATGAAGAAACATCAGAAAACATACTTACAAAATTGAATTTAATTGATAAAAATATTCAGTTTACAAATGAGATTGAAACTAAGAACAAATTTCATTTTTTGAATGTACAAATAATTAGAAAAGATAAAAAATTTAAAACTGGAATCTATTGTAAACCAACAGACACAGAATTATTGAACTACAATTCAAAAACGCCTTTAAATTTCAAAATATTAAAGGATATATTCATCGAATATTTGACAATTGCAACAAATATATAACAATTAAAAAAATGGCAAATTTAATTTATAAATATAGTCTTCT
>CABFPE010000576.1:197997-208176 GCA_900660155.1 Hofstenia miamia
CTTAAATAATTCTAATTGATTTGAATTCCAATATTTTTAATCATCTTTTTCACCAATTGTAATCTTTTGCTCAACATTTTTTTGAGGCTTATTTTGGATTTATGTGGATGATGCTACAATAACAAGAAGTACATACAGAGGATTATGGGATACCTTAATTATTATTGCACTTTCATCCCAAACATTGTTGGAAAAACAGCAAAAATGATCAAATTAATGAAAAAATCAGTACAATTCATATGGACATGATAAGAACAGGAAGAACTAGATAACATTAAAGAAGAATTTGCAAAACTGCCATCATTGAATACACCAGATTAAAATGAGAATTTCATTCTAGATTGTGGCAGAAGCAGGGTGGCAAAAGGAGCAACTCTGGGACAAGTAAAAAATGGAAAGGAAATTCCTATTCAGTTATTTAGCTGAAAATTAAAACCAAGCAAGGAAAACTATGGATCTACTAAATTGGAAATTTTGGCACTCATCAAGAGAATAAGAAAATTCAGACATTTCCTAATCAGCACACAATTTAGAGTACACACAGATAATAGTGGAATAGCCTGGTTGAAAAATTTTCAGGAGACAAGTCTGGAATTGTATCATTATTGATTGAATATTTAAATGAGCTTACATTTACCATTGAGCACTGGAAAGGATCATTACACAATAATGCAAACCTTTGGAAATCACTACCAGAATACCAATTCTTACCACATGCAGAGTATGAAGGACTGATTGAAATAAATGTAGACAAGAAAGGGAAAGCTGTGTTACCCACATTAATGAGTGAGGAAATATCTAAATGAGATAGTAGAAAAGCAGATAGATGGCATGATCCTAAATTTGATCATTATGAAATTAAAAGAACCTTAAGTAGAAGCTAACAGTGAGCTGCTATGAGCTTAACAAATGCAAAATCAATAGAAATGGACTACTATACATAAAGGCTCAGAACAACAGGATTATAATTCCTGACTACTTCAAGAGGGATCTGATAAGGAAAATATATGAAAAATGGCACCTGAGAATAACACAGACAGAGAAAATGCAAGATTCATAACAACAGCCATAAGGAAATTGATGGAGCAAATAATAAATCAATGCATCACTTGCTTATTAAACAATAAACAGCACTTCCCAACCCAAATGCTGTAGCATCATCCAAATGAAATCAAAAATAAGCTGCAAATGTTGCAGAAGAGATTAAGATCAAAAGCAAGTTGATTAAAAAATATTGTAAATGAAATCAATTGTTATTATTTCAGATTTATTTGTAAAATGCAACCAAGAAACAACAGGTGTCAAAAAAGAGATATTTGTGTCTGTAGATAAAAATACTTTTGACTAAGTGACGCTTACATTATTTTTACCCGCCATCTTGGCAGAAAGTTTAAATTTAAATCGACAGGTACTTCTTTTGGAAATACTATAAATAGATTAAAACCCTGTAAGAAGTTTGATAAAGAATTTTACTTAGAATTCTTATTTTTCATCTTATTAACAGTTTGATTATTTAATACAATGTCAGGCTAATTGAGTGGTGTTTAGTAGTGGTCTGGATACATCACAGGGAACAATTCTAGGGTCTCTGTGCCAGATCACAGAAGTGCAAATAGGTTAGGTGTAGGGGTTTTCTCTTGATTAGCCAACTAGCATTTCTCCTCTACATGTATTAGATAATTAATTGTCAACAACTAGAAAAAATTATTGCAAAACAACTTAATGAAATAATCCACATCAACTTGGAGATGCTGTTGAAAGATGAATAGGTTTATCAACATCTACTAGTATTGGTGGATAACTTTACCAAATATACAAGAATAACCCTGATGAAAAACACAACAGTAGAAACAACAGTGGAGATAGTATTAAAATAATGGATCTTACACTTCAGTCCAATCGAGACAATAATAACTGATAAGGGACCCCAGTTCAAGTGTGGGCTATTTCAAAAAATTGCAAACTCCTGGAAATAGTGAGCAAAAGATCAACAGCATACCACCTGCAGGCCAATGGAGCTGTTGAGAAGCTGTGAAAAAAATTTACTTTCAAGCAAATAAGTTAGGAGACAAAGTCTATGCATTCACACCCACAAAACTTACTAACACAAACCAAGTTTGAAAACTAAAAATGGTATGGTCTGGACCTCACATAATACTACAGACACTACTGAATAACAAATATATGTTGGACAATAAAAAATTATTGCACTTTCAAAACTTTAAGAGTGCAACAGTAGACATTGAAGAGATGAAGATTGATGAAAACTACTGATGAGAAAAGAGAGCATGATGCAACTAATGACCAGAGTAGCTCTCATCAACCAACAGGGGAAGGAGAGTATGAAGAAGTTCTCAAACCAGATGTTGATTCAAGAGTAGAAGGGATTAGAATGAAGAACTGACAAATAAGTGATGCTGAGTGAGAAGGAGTCCTAGTAGTCCCAATGCCAATTCAAGGGCAGGGAGATAAACAGACAAAGAGCCTCTCCCACTAGAGATCTGCAAGACTGATTAAAGGGCATGCAGAGAACTATTGCACAGCAGCACAACTTTCCTTTTGAAAATCCATGATGCTGATTAAAGGATGGTGAGACATTTGGACACAACTGGTGGGATCAACTGTGAACCAATTGAAGGGTGAAGCAGTAGAAACCATCAGTACAGATTCAATGTGAATTGAGTACCAGCAGAATACCACTAAGGATGACACTGCTACATGCCTCCTTGAAAACAACATTGGAACAAACAGTAAGATCTAAGGAGAGAGAAAAACAAATGTCTAAAATTGATGGCAAAATGTTGCACCCCCATTTTATAAAAACTAACAAAATCAGATACAATGTGTTCAAAAAACTATCACTGGAAACAAAGACTTACATATGAAAAGTGGTGAAAACATAAGGAAGAAATTTGCTTTTGCTATTAGATGCTAACAACAGACCAAAAGTAAGCATAATAATCAGCTACCCAAGAGACATGAATGAAACACCAGAAAGATGAAGAATGTACACTGGAAACAATCCAAAGCATCATGACATATAAAGAACAGATAGCAGAAATCCTGGAAATAAACATGGACAAAAATATCAAATAATCATACACATGATAACAGAAAATTGTCTAGCACAGAGGAAACCAGCAATGTGATAACACAGAAAAGGTAAGCAAATCTTAGAGAGATAGTCCACAATGCACATTTTCTAAACCAGTAGAAGTGTGTGAAATGGTTACTAAATCACAAAGAGAGATAATGGACAAGGAGGAATTACTAACATCCTCACAGTTACTATTATCCTTGAAAACACAACCAACCATCAATAGAATAAACATCAAAAAGTGGGGAGACATGAGCCCAGCAAAAACAATTGAATGTGTTGACACAAAGGATGAATGGTTTTTAGGGGAGATCAATGTCACAAAAGAAAAGAAGAAAATAAAGAAAGAAACTATCAGAAAATCAGAGAACAGCAAACAGTAGCAACAATAAAGTCAATATTCACAGAAGCCTTTACAAAAACTGAATTGGAGGAATTACTAAAATTGTGCAATCAAAGAGCAATTGACGTCAAGTGCATCACATCAAAAATAGAGATAAAAGAAGAAAGACAGCTGAGGCTAAGTAGAAGAGGATTGACTCAAATAATTTGGGATATATTGCCAACAGAACAATAAATTATCCAGCAATGATAGGGGTAGCAACAGTACCATTAACAACCAGATCATATAAGGAATTAGAAAGGCAAATAGAAACAAATATCCTTATATGCTTGCCATCAGAAACAGTATCTATACTGATGATTCTACCCAATTGGAGACTGCTGAAAGAGGTGAATGTAGCAAAAACATTCATGCACAGATACAAATCATAAATTAAAACAAAGGAAAAAGCAAGAATTATGTTAGAAAAAGAAGAATACAAAAAGTCAAAGGAAATCATGTTAAGAAGCAATAATCAAGAGAGGGTGTATATCTAGGGGACAATAACTCCTTATCAACTATATACACAAGGAAAACCAATAAACATACAATCTGATTGTAGCATCATCCAAAGCAACTAAGCTGCAAACAAAGATTAACGTCGAATGATTAATAATGATCAGAATTATGATTGTAAAATTTAGTTAATTATCTTAGTTATTTTGTAAGATGCAACTAAGTCACAATATTGCACACTTTAAGAAAATTATGATAGCTGATTAAGTAATTTTTGACCAATTGTAACAAGCAAAATTACGCTTATGTAAGAACAGCCATATTGGCAGAAGATTTATTTGAAATTCAAAATCAGCAGGTACTTTAAAATTTTTAAATAAATAGCTTTGAAATTAGAAAGAAATTTGATGAACAATAAATTCTTCGGAGTTTATTTTATTTTCATTCTACATTTATCTGGTTTGATTATTTAATAAAATGTGCAGCTAGGCAAGTCGTGTCGAGTAGTGGCTGGATTCCATCACGGGATCGATTCAAAGGGTCCTTGTGCCAGTCACGAAACCGCACTTATGTTACGGTTAGGAGTTTTTCGATTCTTGCCTAGTCTGACTATCGATCTATACATGTACGAAATACTTAATGCTTGAAATGACTGGATAGTCGAACCCTAGGAATATATATATATTCTTAATAGTAGGAGACTCGACTATAATCGACCTAATAAATGACCTCACATGTATTACTATTAAATGTAAGTATAGGAAACTGCAATCATATTAGTTAAATTATAAAGCCAGTAGTTTTACAGTAATGGCTACCTGAATATTATTTAAATGCAGTTAGTGTCAATGCCCGGTTGCTTTACTTGAACAAATCAACAAACACCTTACAAAAATTGAGTTTAAGTCAGTTACAACTTGACATGAGTGCACGCACTGAGCTAAGGTAAGGTATACATAATTAGTTCCTTTTGAGCTGAGATGGTGCAGTGGATTAAGTCATCGTTCATGAAGGAGAGGAAACGTGTTGCGGAGATCGGCGTCGGGCAGTAGCCCACAGGAGAACTGAAGAGGAAACGTCACATGGCTCCATCACCTAAACAGTGATAGTTATTTGATTAACTTAACTAGTTACACAAAGAGGAAGAGTTTGGCGGTTCAATAACTTAGTAACTCCTCACCCGCAATTTACTGAGTGATAATTATTAGCAATAATACACGGCGCAAATAGGCCAGGTGGAGGATGTTACACTAAATTATAATGGCATTTTTAACCAAAATTAAGCCTTAGTAAACACATAACAATCACATTTATCAGAAAAATTATAACTTTCATTAAGTAATAATTTCCCAGAGTAGTAATTACAAATAACATTAAACACTTACAAGCATAAGGCAAAGATTCATTGTAATCCAGTGGGGGACTAATCTGTCATTGCTGATAATATGACACAGTGCTAGTGAAAAATATATTACAGCATGGATGCTAGTTCAGGCATTTTGATTGGCTGAACCTCAACCCAGATAGTAATGTAAATTGAATCATAGAATATGAAATAGTTAATTTCATTGTGTATATAATAAATTGTTATATACTCAAGTCTGATCTGGATATTATTTGGTAATCTAGCAAGTCAGATGCACTGGTTGGGATTGAATTATATTTTCAGTTACTATAGACCAATATAGGGAAAAATATTAATAAACTGTGGTAAACCTTTGAATTACCAATCAGTGAAGAAATTCAATTTCACCAATAAACTTCGAAATAATTACTGCTGCAAAGCTAGCTGCAACTTTGTAATCAAATTTAGTATTGTGATATTTCTAATTGCTTTTTTCTAAACGATTAAAAAATTTACAATTTATAACATACCCCACCATGAAAATAGGAATAACAATTTATTTACATTTATGCTTAGGGGAACATAGCCTACAAAAACTATTTTATTAAATGTATATTAGCTAAAATTTGGCTTCAAACGTCTATTAACTACAAAAAATATTGTAAGGAAAAATCATACATTAATAAAAATAATAATTCTTTGCAGAATGCATAGATATAAGCATACTTTATCATTCAAATGTAGTCCAAAATCATTAATATTTTTTCTTTTGTATGTAATTTAATAGATTAATGATATTTTGTAAAAATACAAGTTTATTGCAATAGTATTTAAGTAAGCATATTCAAGAATTAAGATAGTAATTTTGTAAGCATTGATTAAATTCATTTCTCAGTAAAAAGTGACATCTGAATTAATTTTAATAGGCTAGAAAAACACTAGGTTTTTGAATGTAACAAATGTAGTTTTGCAGTAGTGAATCTACAAAGGGGTATGAGTTGTAAATTACCAGTTACATCATGCTTTCACACAAATGCATTTATACATTCATTTAGTAAAAAGAAATTTGCTACAAAATGTATTATAATGCACAGACACAGCATAGTGTTGAAATATTTCTATAACAAACTTCATTCTAGCTACATAAGATATATATTTTTGAATTATATTAGAGGAAACGTTTTTTCAAATATCAGGAATATAATTGTTGCTATATGATATTTTAGAACTTTTTGTAAGAACAAAAATATTTTGAATTTTTTATTATTGAATTGCTCGGAAATTGATTGGCGGCCCTGAGAGTTGATTTTTGAAAATGTTCCCTCACAGCATGTAATATTCAAATCTACCTCAAAAATCATGGATTTTTGACAAAAAGCTGCCATGAATTGTACAAAAAACTACGAAAGTAAATGAGTACTTTAATGGTTCTGTGGAATCTTAAGGACATTAGCATTCATATATTTTTGAAAATGTTGCATACTTTAGAAGAAATTGCACAAAATAATATTTCCTAATGTATTAAGATAGGCTATATTAAGCATTTTCGAGCGCCATCTGTCGGGATAAAGATTTTGTAGCAAAAAATATTTCGTCTAATGAAATTATTAGTGCTATATTGGAAAATGTAAGGTTTAGATCAACAATGGATGTCTCAATTTCCTGCTCTTAAGACACCCATGGTTGTATCATATCTATCAAATAAGTTTGCATAAAATAGGTACACCTATTATTTAAATTTGAAAATAAAAATTCGAACTTTGATGTTGCTTACACTTGGGATAAGAGAATTCCTCCTTTAAGTATAAAGTCTAGATGAAGCACTGTTTCTGAGTTCTGAGAAAATTAAAATTACAAAAAAATTATATATATATATATATATATATATATATATATATATATATATATGTAAATTTGCATATGATTTTTGATACGAAGAATCTGAAATAAGTTAAGAATAAAACAAAAATTGATTAATTTTATTGTATTTGTCAATAGGCATCAGTCTATTAAATGAAATTAGTCAATAACAATGACTACACTACAAAAAAATAACATAATCTAACAAAAACAAATAAATTATAACATACTATGCCCCCAAAACATACTAACCCCACCCCAAAAATATGATATTAAACAAAGCAACATTAAAAAACAACATTAAAAAATTATTACATTAAAAATCTTACCCTAATATATTTGAATAAATATATCTATTTCTTTAAACTGTATTTCAATTTGTTTCCCTGTAGTTTAAATTATCAAACTATGGAATTGTATTAAATAGATGTATATATGTGCTATAATTATAAACACTGACAGTTGCTGTTTGAATTTTATATACATTTTGCCACAAAATTCTTTATATCTAACTTGATAATTAAGGATTTGCATTAATATGCCATGTGCTATGTACTTTCAAAATAAATGGCTAATTAATTAAACCTAATTTGACTTTGTGCTATTTATATCATGGGCTAATAAGATTTTTTTATAGCTAGCTTATACATTTTTGTATTTTACAGTTTTGTAGTGTAAGACAACACAGCCATTTTTAATATGGAAAATTATAGGTTTGAATCTTATCAGATGAGCTTATTTCAATGCTTCTTTATTTATGTAAACATAAATATTTGAAAGCATAACAAATATAAAATCAGAAACATTAGAGATTTTTTCAACAATTGAAATATGAATTTCTATATTACTCTATTTATAAAGAGTAAACAAATGTGATGTATTGTAATTTTTCTAAATTCCCATTCTCCCTTGAGTAATATACTCAAGTATTAACTGCTATTAATGCAGGGGTGTCATAAGAGAACTGCTGCCAGGCTAATTCTATATTTACTGTAAAATATGTATTCAACAAATTGCATTCAAAGTTTTGCAAAGTAATATACAAATCTTGTTGACTTTTAAAGAATAGAATAGGCTGCCTGCATAAACAACTAATACTATCTGATCACAAAATCTATCAGATATGTAAAAATTGAAATTGGGGGAAGTGTTATACAACAAGAAATTTAATCCTTTAGACATTTATTAGATTAACCCTTAATATATTAGTGGGCTTGTATTGCCACCCAACAAATTTAACAATAAATTTTTATAGAGCCATACTTTCATTATAGCAATAATTGCTTTATTTTTAAAAGTTTTAACTAAATTTAATGTTTTTTGCTAGCAATATTTAAATTTCAATTTTAGTGATAAACCCAATGGAAACTTTCTCCGAAACTATTTATGACGTCAGTACTACATTCCAGATCCAGAAAGCAGCAGTAATGACGTAGATTACTGCATTTTAGTTTTAGATTACTAAATAGTCATTACTTTCTATATTTAAAAATACAATGTCAAGTGAATATTTTATTTATCACATTTTAGGATGATCAAGTTTACTATTGTTACAATAATTTCGATCGTGCGAGTGTCAATGTTAACTAAATGAGATGCACACATTCGTATTTGTATTTCAAATACATTCCTGCCTAAACTGTAAACAAGAATCTTTTTTTGCAATTGGAAGTGAACTCTGTTAAAAATTTGCTTAGTTCTAGCAAATAACCTGTAGGCATGTATAAATTGTTTGTGATTAGCCTCAGCTCGACTACATTTAGTGTAGTTGTGTGAGTCATTACTGCTAAATAAGAATATGTATGTTAAAATGTTGACATTCATGTTTTCATAATTTTATGCGTGTAAAAATGTAGTAGTATCTCTAAAGAAGGATATTACATGTTTTTTAGTATAGGCCCAACTGTTCTCTATTTGCAAGCAGGTCCTTATTTGAAAACTAGTCTTGTCAGCAACAGCCAGTCAGCAGACGTTACAGTATATGTCCTCTATCAGTTGACTAAAACATTTTATTAATAAACGAGTGTTTAATTTACTATAAAGTTTACATTAAATTGCTCATTCGATACGAAGTTTTGATTTGAAACAATGACATTATCATATAAGGTATAAAATCATTCGTAAGATCAGCAGAAAATCATTTATGTATAGAAATTAAGGCAAACGATTACATTGATGAAGAGTGTACTCTGACTCTTAATAATGTTGTGAATTAGCTATTGAGCGAGTTTTAAGATCTACCGTTGGTGGAACACTATGGGCCTTTCACTCGACTTTGAAGAGGTCTTTCAAAAATCATTGTAATTCCATATATTAATATAAAATCCTAATTTTTCCGTAACTATTGAAAAAATCTGAATTAAAATGGGAAGAGAGAACTAAATGCATGTCTGCCATACAAATAAAGAGTGGTTGCTAATTACATGCATTTTTTATTTACAAAATAGTACATTTTCAAAGCATTTGTTTCTGGTTTTGGTAAACCATGGCATTAGTTTGTGGTCTAATGGTGTATCTTATATTTAAATAAGTATTTTGAAAATAATTGTTCAGCTTTCTTGGTCGAGAATGAATGTGAGTTAAAATTTTATTTTTTACGCTCATTGCAAAGCATTTAATAAAATGAACATGCTAAAAATTGCAAATCTTTTAGAAATGCAGTTTCGAAATTATACTTGATATTATAGAAATGTTGAAACTTTATACTATTTAAAACTTAGTTTTTTTCTCGAAATTGTCTTAATGATTATCGAAATACACTTTTATTCTTAATTTGAGGCACATCAAATATATTCAAATTAAAATAATGTTGCATCATTTGGAGGGGATGTCACATAAACTGAATTATTTTTGTGTCAAAGTTTTCAATTTCAAAAAATTTGCGACTAGCGTATATTAGATATGTAATTTAAGGATGTGTACTAAAAAATATTCAAAAAATTTTTTTAGTATATATTGTTTTACAAAGCGCCTTTATATTACACAAAAATTACAAAGCGGCAATATAATAAAAAAATTTTTACAAAACGCCAATAGGCC
>CABFPE010000576.1:218111-231367 GCA_900660155.1 Hofstenia miamia
ATATATATATATATATATATATGTGTGTATTTTATGCAGTGGCATAACGTGCAAAATTTTGGAACAGGGCCACCTGTTCTGATGTAAAATTTGCATAAAAAATTTTTAAATACAGCATAAATTTCATGTTAATTCAACATTATTATATGTACACCCATGTTTATTTTGCAATGTTAAATCAAGATATCTATATACAAGACGATCCGGTATTGCCTTGGTAATGTATAATATGTAAATTTTCACTTTGTACAATTAAATTTGAATTATTGATATCCAAAAGCTATGGAGGTGTTCTTTGGTAAAAGTGGAAAGTGTCTCAGCTCTACTATATTGTAAATCATTACAAACCATCATCATTAATGGCAATACACAATTCGATTTTTAAGCGTTTACTAGCAACAATGTATGCGCCTTCATTGCCAAAAATTTTGGCAATACGAAACTCTATGCCTCTTTTCAAATTTACTCTAAAAGATTAATGTATTAGATTTACAGTATTCATCATCTGTTTTTATAAATCAGTAACAAATTTAGGCATAATTCTGAGGATGTTCGCAGAAACAGCAAAATCTTTGGTCGGATCTTACATGCCTTGTCTTATACTATTCAAGAATGCATGCAAACAGGGTTGCACAATCAATAATTGTTAAAATAATGCTTGCTAATATTGCAATAAAAAGTTTTCGCAGTTTTGTCATACTAAGATTGATTTGGAAATGCACTTTTTATAGCTTACCCGAAGAACTTGCTCCCAGTATCTCTGAATAGACAAATAGTCCTCAAAAATTCTGATCTATTAAAGCTGTCAATGAAGATGTTGTCCATGACCATGACTAGAAATAAAAGTTCATTCAGTTATAATTCCTTTCAAATTTGTAATATATTACAAATATATATATATATATAAATATATTTTGCATTTTTTCACTCATATCATTTAAGGGAGGCCCGATTTGAGGCAAGAGTTTATATAAATATATCATTATATTGAAGGAATTCTAAATGATATTACAAAACAGCGTAGTTTAGATTTAGACAAAAACTCGGAGTTCGGAATATAGAATTCTTCATTAGCTAATAATATTTCGCCAAGTGTCAATTGCTAAAGCACGAAAAGCAACAATTTTCACGGAGATTCATTTCATCACACGTCGCGTTAGTATTACGACATCTTTAACGAAATTCATATTATTAATGGGCCCAGCAACGACTGACCTTGCTCTTTGTTGATTGGCTATTTAAAGCGAATACGTAGCAAACTAGGTAGCATTTATGAAATCAATCTCCTTCGTTTCTTGATAGATATTGAGTTAGAGACGTCCGTAGCAGTTTTTAAATTAATATGCAACTATATATTAAATGTAATATTTAAGTTCAATTACATCAAAATATGGAACTTTGTATTCTCTCTTCATATATTTCGAGTTTTAGATATATTTTTTAAGAATCTCTCTTGGGCCGAACCCCTAAAGGCGCGACGCCACTGATTTTATGCATTAGTTGTGCATTTATTAACGGGTTGTAATCGTTGTATAGTTTGAAATTAGTGCATCTAGAGAAGTTTGTGTTTCCCAAAGAATTAAATGTTCATAGTACCCATATATTATCTGTCAACAAATTATAACAAAAACTGAATGTGCTCACAAATTTTTTTCATTAAATAGCAAAAATTGAAGTGTATAAAATATGATACACTATGCAATACAGCGTTTCTTAATGTTCGAGGCCAACCGCAGTGGAGCTCGAAATATAGTAATTATTACATATGATTATTATTTTTTGTTTCGTCAAGACATCCTTATACATTTTATTTTTAGACTCTCTAGTTTTTCACATTTGACATGCGAAATGGTTCTTCAACGAGCCATGCACCTGTCATTGAATTTAGAGACATGGACATGATGAAATTCTCTCTCATCACAGGGTGTAACTCTGTTTTAGTGCGGGTTTTGTTGTACCCGTCAATGTTAGTGAAGACTAGACTACAGATTTACAAAACCGGTCATATTTATTCCAGTGCGACAGATGCATTCGTCAAAATATTTAGGTCTGAAGGAATCCGAGGTTAATATTTGTTTTGTTAATATATTTTTTTTGAATAATCAATTTTACTTTTTTTGAATTGATTTCCTTAATATTTATATAAATACAGTACTTAATTATTTAGATTTTTTGTTCATATTACAGATACCATATTGTAACGGAGACCGGGGCTAGTTGATATTATTATTAAATATGAATTTTTTGTTTGCTTATATGTGCACTATCTCTTTTTGCAACGCTTTTGTTGTTTATAAAATTTGCATAGTTCTTCCGAAATCCATAATATTCTGCATATAAAATCCACTTAAAAGCTTTTATATCAATTTCATTTTTAAAATATGCATTTTTTAATTTATTTGTTTCTAAAATATATAATCAATGGATATCTATGCTCGTGTCAATAAAGATTATAAACATGTTTCCCAAAATTCAAAGCTATGATTTAAGAATTTAAGTATTTCAGTACCATTAAATAAAACGTTGAAACGTTATTTCAAATACCTATTTTACTAAATGTTGATTGTACATAAATTTGCTGCCTTTTGTTTTAATTTTTCTTAGTAATTGTTTGTAGAACGATATATTTAACCACTATGGTTTAATTTTACGTTGCCTATTTTATACTAGTTTGTAAGAAAATCATTTTGTTCACAATTTTTCAATACTTGCAGAATTTTACGCGCAATTGCCATCAGTTTGAACACCAATACTAAGACATTTGTGTGCTACTCGCAAATCACTGTTTGCTCAATAAGATTAAATCCTTCAAGCATATGTGTTTCCATTGAAGCAATTTTGTAATGAGAATTAGTTTTTTTGTTCTTTCGCCGAATTTGAAAATCAAACTTCGTTTATAGAATTTCAGAATTTAGCGAAAGTTTCTTAAGCAATTTTTTTCGCAATGAAATGTGCGCATCCAATATTTTGATGTAGTTATATTCTGGACTGGTTGATGATTGTTATTTTTGTTTAGGTCTTTANACGAAAAATACTACAAAAAATATACTATGAAGCATATTGAAAATAATCGTATATTGTGTAAAAACCCATTTATTTCTATACTCAAGAAATTTATGTGAAGAAAGTTATTCCTATAATTTTTAAAAATGCAAGATAAAAGTCCTCATTTTGAGGGGCATTGGGTGAAATGTGTTGAGCATTGAATGAGCATCTTCATAGTAAGGAAGAGATTGTTCTAATTCTGACTTAACATCAAAAAGACATTTGCTTTTTTCCATTGAAGCAAAAACCATAATATGTTGTCTTGGTTTTGACTTTTAATGTTTTTGATTTGTATGCAATCTATAAGAACACATAGGGTATTCTGATACCATACGAATGGTATATATTGATTTTTTTTCAATAATGTAATTACTTAAAACCAATTATTTTTGAGATCTTTTTTTAAACTATAATTCTGAATTTCTTTGGATATCCAAAATTAAATATTATATTAGTAAAAAAATATTGTAAAATAATGAAATATACGCAGTGTGAACAAATGTGCGAAATTGAATATCTCTTGAGCGAAATTGAGAGTGAACAGTGTAGTATTCGATTTTTAACGGTCTATTTTCATCATGTAAAATTTACATAGTGTTATGTATTAGACGAGATCTGACATTAAGGACCATAAGATTGGGAAGATTATAGTGCCTAAACAACCAAATATGAGTTTCATCGCCAGCGCTGTATTTAAAACGTATGGCTTCCGAGGTTTCTACAATGCATACATACCGGCTGTAGTTACAAATGGTACAACGGGAGCTCTGTGGTGGTGTTTTTATCATTTCTATACAGGTAATTAGTTAATTGTGTATTAATGTTGGTTATTAGAAAAATATATTTTGCAATCCTATATATTTCACAGTTAATTTATTTCGAAGTTCATTTAGATTTATCAGTGACTTACACACCGGCAGGGGATAAAATTCCACTCTTTGTCCATCGCTGTTTCACCGGACCTTTAGCGGGTGTAACGGCGACCTTTATTACTAATCCATTGGACGTCACGCGTGCAAGAATGCAGGTCTGATATCGTTAATTAACAGATTCTCTATTAAGTTCTTAGGCCTCGCGCAAACAATACAACTTTTGTTGCCTGATCTATTAAAATAAGAAATCCCATTGGAGGAATTTAAATTAATCCAAAATTTATTTCTATTACATTCCTTGCAATGATTTGCGTAACAACAACAGTTTTATCGTTTGCTCGTCGCTGGCTTTGCTTTGCTTATCAAATGGAATTTTTATTTGATATCTAAAACGAATGTTATGTACTTTTAATTTGGGTCCTATTCGTTTCTTTAGAATTTTGATAATCTAAGAGTATTTTCAGCTTCGATTTTTATCATCTGTAAATGTATCAACTGATAAAATCGATTTTCTGAACAATTACTCGACTTTTTAATCAACTCACAGACACCATTCTAACTTAAAAGAATCATCCTTGAAATAGAGTTAAACTCATTTTAACTGTAGAAAGCTAGGATCCTTTACATTTTCGTATGGACTTGAATTTATGTCTGTAAAGCTGCCTTCTTTTGTGATATTAATTTCGTGTACATATTTATTTATCTACCAATTCGTATACTACTTAGGCCTGTAAAAAATTTTGAAGGAGAAACAATTTCAAGATCTTGTACAAAAATCAAGGCTTGCAAAATTATTGCAACTATTTTTGTGGAATCGCTGAGGTTACCGGAAATTGGTTAATAAAATACTTTGGTAACTGGATACATTTTGCATTAAAATGGACAGTCTATGCATTGTTTGTAGACTGTAATAAGGCGTTGGACTCGGTTATCAGGAAGAGTCTTCTGGAGACATTTATTGCCATTGGAATCTATTGAATATGAATCACGCGGTACTTTTCAAAACTTCATAGGGATAGATGATGAACTGCTATATTTTAATAAGATAGAACAATTGAAAAGTGTCACTCAAGACTCTTTATATCCGCTTCTCTTTAGCGTCTATATCACCTCACTACCCTTGTGTATTAATGAATACTGCAGAAAAATAGCTCATACAATACAGGTTTATATTGGTAAACCAGAAGCACTACAACATACAATTGCCAACCTCTAGGCTTGGAGTAGCAAGAACTCACATAAGATCAATTTATCTCAGACCAGAATAGTAAAATTCAAAAAGAAACCAATAAATAGTACTAGTCGGACCTCGGTATTGCGCACCCGCTTGGGACCAGCTACCCAACTACGCAATATAGAGTATTACGCAATACTGAATAAAACCGGAAAATGGGTAAAACAGTGAATCCTTAACCGCCTCATAGCTAGAGATAATAACTCTCTTCTCTGCAAGTGTACGCGATGTGCTCTGCGACATTTAAAGAGACTCTGAAATCAACTCACTTTACGTTTGTTTATTCAGTGATGTTAGTTTGTTTACATTGCTGTGAAGGTACTAGAGAGGGGTTATACTAAGGATTTTTTGTCCAAATTTTTGTCCAGATTTTTGTTTAAACAAAAATCTTCAATGTAACACAAAAATCCTGACAAAAGTTTGGACAAAAATCCTGTAAAAGTCCGCTACGCAATATCGAGTCAAATTTGCATTGTACGTATACAACACGGGGATTTTTTTCATCTACGCAATATGGAAAATTACGCTATAGCGAGGTTACCCTATATCGAATAGTTTCTATTAGTAAAACTACGAAAATGTTCCAGGCACTTTCAAATTATGACGCTATATAGAGTATTACGCAATACTGATGGTATACAATAGTGAGGTCCGATTGTATTTGATATAGTAATTGGAACAGTACGAGTACCTTGGATGCACAATGCAGATATGTTTGTCAGTCATAACACATTTGCCAATGAAAACGATAGAATGCATAGTTGCAATTTATTCGATCAAACATGCGAAAGAAATCTCAATTACTACCGCAATGAACCTATTCAACATCAAAATCGGGCCTGTCATAATGTATGCGATTCAAACTATGGCCATTCCGATTATTTCATCCAATACGAATACGTTAGTAATGTATGAAGAATGTTCCCTAACCGAAGAACTAAACGATTCCTCGAAGATTCAAAATAATGGAAATCTATGAATACATCTTCAAAAATTGAAATCAAAGAAAAGAATAGCTGAGAAAGATTTATATCTTACTCCCGCAATAACAGCAAACATTTGGAAATCTGCGAACTACAAATTACCGCATGAAATAACCAGACATGGAAATTCCTTTCATTTCTTAGTGTCACCATAAGTTTTAATCAAGCTATTTATATAAATTGAGAGCTGAATTCACTGTTGATAAAAATAGGTCCTTAAGTGGAGATTTTGAATCTTTATGTGTGTGACACGGGCCGCATAATTCGTTTGGTTCAGAGCAGTAAAATATCCTTTTTCAATTTCTTGTAAGTTTTTTTTGAGGTACTGTGTTATTAATTTTATCTTTTTGCGTTTGAAATATGGAAGTAGAAGTTTTCTTGTTATGAGTACAACTTTTTTAAGTTTTTTTCTCATAAGATTTTGTTGAAATTGTTAAAAGTACTGTTGATTCTTCTGCGAGAATCCCATAATCTTTATTAAATTTCAATATCTATATTTTTATGCAACCATATTTATATTAATAGTTCCAAATTTAAAGTTTGCGTTGAACTAATAATGATATTGCTTGATAATATGACTTTCGCCTTAAACTACCCGTTTTTCCTGAATTTCTCAGTAGCTTAAGTGAACTTCTATATTTTCAGGTATATGGGAGCAATTCAGTTGTTAAGACAGTCAGCCGTCTTATTGAAGAGGAGGGAGTTATGGCTGTCAGCAAAGGTGTTACCGCCAGAATGTTCTCATCAATGTTTGCTTCATTTTGGTTGACAATTTTTTATGAAGCAGCTAAATTTCTGAGTGTAAAAAATTCGACAACATTGAATCAGTTTTAAAATGATGGTGCTCTTTTTAAATTTTGTATTAAATTTTGAAACATTTATAATTTTATAAATTTATAATTATTATTTTTATTATGTTTTACAATTAGTTGGCATTTTTGTCATATTAAATTTCAAAGTATAAATTTAAGTTTATTCAGGCGACGTTGAATAAATATTTAGTGTGTATTTTATTAGTTTATAGAAAACATTTTTTTCAGATAAATGTTTACAATTATGTAACTGATAATATATTTGAATAGCGTCGTTAAAATCACAAAATACAAATAAAACTGACATAAATTACAAAAATTTTCCAGGCTATGGAATAGAATAGAGTAGAATTGAATTTGTTTTTTAATGTAGTAAATTGGCATATTTTTACACCTAAATAAAAGCTACTAATACTGCACTAAATGCGTCAATATCAACATTAAATACAGAAACAATAAAACAACAAAAACATGATTCAGAATTTACAGTTTACTCTGTTTATTGCTCATTAATGATATGAAGCATCAACATGATTGGAATATAAAGGTTTATTATTTGTAGTCGAGTAATTATCACTATAAATCTTTGCTGTTTATTTAATTTGCGAATCGATTTTATTTATTAATGAGGGGTGTTTATACTATTAAATAAAACATTATCATTGATGCTAGTTAACCAACATTAATTTCATTTTGGAATTTACAAAATTTTGCTACGTTCCAAATAGTTTTCATTCCCAATTCTAAATATTTGGAAGCTTTTGGCGAAATACAGTGCATATGCGATTTGAATAGTTCAAATATAAAATTTATTGGTATTGAATATTACATAAATCATATATATTACAATAGCTACATGTAGATAAAAGCATTAAACTTGCAAATCAACCATTAGTATGTAACTTTCGTAGAATTCTGAAATGATATGGATCAGCACATTAATAGTAATCATGTACAATTTGCAGATGATACTCTCAGTTATTGCATGATATTTTAAATTTACAAGAAAGTCTCGAAAAGTTGCAATCATTCTTTAATAATAATTTGTTAAAACTAAATATTGAAAAAACTATTTATTTTAATTAAGAATAGAATAAATGAAACAACATTAGAAAGTATTAAGATATGTAACATCATTCAGGAATCACCAAAAATGAAATATTTGGGATTAGTAATTGATAATAAATTGAATTTTGAAGATGAGGCAAATAATATTATAAAAAAAATGGCGTATAGTATAAGATCAATTCAAAAAATTGGAAAGTTTATACCAATAGAATGGAGGGTAATACTCTTTCGATCACTTGTTCTATCCCATTTCTTGTTCTCATCTTGTTTATTAACGAACTTAAATAAAAAAACAAAATCGAAATCAGAGAAAGTATTTAAGTGGGGAATAAACATAATTAGCAACAAAAATAAAAAAGAAATAATGTGTAAATATCGTCTAAGATCTTTAGAGTCTCTTCAAAATATCAGATGTTTATCGATATTTTAGAAAAGAAAATCAAACATTTCTAATAATTTAAATTAAAGAACAATTACATTTGGTAAAACTAAGTATAATCAAACATTTCTAATAATTTAAATTAAAGAACAATTACATTTGGTAAAACTAAGTATAATAGAAAAGTAATGAAGAACGGATTTCCTAAGTTATTCAATATCACTATAGAACAAATTGGATNTTAACACACATTACGTTTTGTTGATCCATTTTCCATGATTTCTAATGATTACATGCATACAATGTTTACAATGTAATTTGCGAACTTTCAAAAAAAACCATTTCTCTTTGTCAAAATTCCTTAACACACATTACGTTTTTTTGTTCCATTTTCCATGATTTCTAATGATTACACACATACAATGTTTACAATGTAATTTGCGAACTTTCAAAAAACCGCATTTCGTTTTTGTCAATACACTACACTATCACACACACTGTTTTTGTTAATCAATTTTGCATAATTTGTTCAGTGTTTATCCTGTTTTTTCGGGAATACATACAAAAAGTCTACATTTTGTTTTCAAAGCACACAATTTCATTTACAAAAAACATCATTTTGTTTCTAAGCAAACAAACTATTTCAAGATGTTTTCTATAATACATGTGGAAAATATTAAACATAGTTAAACAAAAAGAGTTCGCAATCCACCGTAATAAAAACGTTTTAAAATTTTTATAGACATTAGTAAAAAAACGCATTGTCTAGTTTATGTGTAAAAAACAAAATTAATCAATTTCCAAAATATAAAAACCACATATTTAAGTGAGCATGGTAAAGCTCACATTTAAAAACAAGACAAAACACATGTATATTATAGTAGTATATAAGTGAGTGAAGTTTGTGCCACTTTTTTCTGATTGGTCGAGAGGTGGAGTGAAGTCTGTCCCACTTTTTTCTGATTGGCCGAGAGGGGTGGCCTTTGACCTGAGGCGTCGTGGATATTGGTGGGGGGTGTTTTACTGACGTCATGCATGTACTTTTACTAGTTTTTGTGTTATTTATGTGGCCTAATTTAGTTTGCATTTTTTTACTTTTTTACTTTCCCACATAATTACATTTTTTACTTTCCCACATTACCTTACATTTTTTACTTTCCCACATTACCTTACATTTTTTTAGTTTTACTTTCCCACATTACTACATGTATTACTTTCCCACATTAAATTACCTTACATGTATTAATTTACCACATTTACATACNACTCCACCTCTTGACCAATCAGAAAAAAGTGGGATGAAATGGACTCCACCTCTTGACCAATCAGAAAAAAGTGGCACGAACTTCACTCGCTTATATACTACTTATTATACACGTTCCAATTATAATAATGGTAAATTTCACTATTAAATTTGTCTATTGTATTAGTTTATCATTGTCAATGTTGATGCGAGTTCATATATTATTGTCAACCACCGTCATCATTTCCAATGCACTGATAATTTTCGACAAGTCTTGTTCATCTGAGATGGAATTGATAATAACACAATGCCCAACAAAATATATCTAAGTGTGGTATAAGGGATATGCATTTACAAAATTAAATGGAGAATAATTACACCACGTGCATATTCAAATAATAATCAAGATTTTTTATAGACACTCTCTTTTGACATATTAAATATCAAATTAACATGGTATTATTGTAAGCCAGAGAAATTGATATTAACAAGTATAAAGGATAATATGTTCCGTGATTGATTTAATTGCCTCCTATGGTTAACATTGATGTAATTCTGCTTTCATTTTGAGCGAGTAATTAATGGAGATTGTTTTATATGATGGGAACAATTCTTCTTATGCCAATAGAAAAACAACACAATAAATGTTTTAAACCAATTCATCAGTGATGGCGAACTTTTTGTATAGTCGGTGAAACTAAATAAACCTTAGCAAAATATATATATAATTAATTTCTTCTACCATATTTATTGTACGAAATTTGTTTAGCGTCAAAGAGGTGTTCTTTCATCAGTTGATGATGGAAAACTTTTTTTATTGGAGCAGACAAATATCAATTCTCAAGAGTAGGCATGGGGGAACAGAAGGCATCAGCCTTTATCCCGGGCAACGGTCAATTTCCATTTTGAGTGGTTTGACTCATTGGATAAATTTAATGAAACAAGATTACCAGAATTGCACCATTGGCATAATAGATTAACTGTAAAATACCACTAACGCAGGAGGAGCTGGAACATGAGCAGAACAGTGCTTGGGTTAATGGAGGGGGTACCACATTTAAAGAATTCCACAATAATTATTTAATGTTGGATATACTATTGCTGGCAGATGTACTTTGTGAATTTTGTCTTGAAAGCAAGCAAACATATGGACTGGATCCTGCTCATTTTTTATACACTGTCCAACTTTAGCTGGAATGCCCTGTTAAACTACACAAACTTCTCACCAGTGAAACTAAATTAACCTTAGCAAAATATATAAATAATTTCTTTACCATATTGTATGAGATTTGTTAGCGTCAAATAGGCATTCTTTCATCAGTTGATGATGGAAAACTTTTTTCTTTTTAAACACATAGGGATCTAAATAAACCTTTTAAAAAAATATAATTATTTTCAATTATACCATTTTAAAAGAAATTACACGTAGAGGGAGTGATGGAGAGAACAGGTTTTTCCAGTTGACGTAGAATCATTCAGTGGAGTGTGGGAGCTAAATTATATATAAATAATCATTCAATTAAAATATATTATACCATTTTCAAGATAAATTAAACGTGGGGAGCATTGAGATGGAGTCGATTTTATTCTTGACAAACACCAGTAAATTATTCAAAATGGAGAATTGGCTAAACAAGACATTAATTTGTAACATTGTTGACAAAAACATATGCATGGAAATTTAACAATTTCGCGCATATACAAGAAAGGAAGCAAAATGGAGAATTGTCTAAACATGGAATTAATTTGTAACATTGTTGACAAAAACAAACGTATGGAAATTTTCAAAATACACAGACACAGAGAATGGAGGAAACATTGTACATGGGTCAATCAATTATATGAGGAATTGTCTAA
Organism: Hofstenia miamia; assembly: GCA_900660155.1. Classification (NCBI taxonomy): domain Eukaryota; kingdom Metazoa; phylum Xenacoelomorpha; order Acoela; family Hofsteniidae; genus Hofstenia; species Hofstenia miamia. The sequence continues at coordinate 229,605 of CABFPE010000576.1, forward strand.
ACAAAACATTAATTTGTAATAATACCAATAAAAACATATTCAGAAGGAGCTTTTAACAAATTCGCATTGAACATGGTGGAAGGAGCAATTATGTAAAAACAACAGAGGTAAAACTTTGGAAATATCTAAATGTAAAACTTAATATTTAATTTTTTAAAAATAAATTACCATATACAAAGACTTGAAGTAGGTACAACGTGGGAGGGAGAATGAATGGGAATTACTAGGTATTAGAATCTAAAACACTAATTAATTTAATAACACACACAATATAATTTTCCATATACCTAGGCACAGGCGTTTTACTCCATCATCAATTAATGTAGAACTGGTAGATGGCAAATTAATATTTTCAATGTCTAAAGAAAAATTTTGACATTATAAACACATACATGTATAAAATTACCTTTATGTCCATATAGCAGCTATTTCTATACTATTAACAAGATAGTGCATATTATCATAGCATGACAGAGTGATATGGTTTGAAGTCTCCACACTAATTGAATGGCCATGTGATCAGATCCCAGTCATCAGGCTTCGGGTGATACCATCTTCCAGAAGAATATTCTTGAACAAATCAAAATTCATCATCTGCTTTACTGACCAGGTTACAGCTTTTGTACTGGCCTTCTCCAATATCTTGTGGCTTTCACTTGTATATTTAACAGAATATAGTTTTGGTTTAAGTGCAACTACATGGTTTAATACATCCCTGGTCAATTCGTCCTTGACTTTAAGGTACACTTTTTTCTTCACATCAGAGTATAGGGGTGATGATATTGGATAATTTGAAAAGTCAAAGTGATGTGAGATCGACCCTAGCTCTGTGTACAAATTTTCCATCCTAATTTTTTAGAGTAACGAGTTTGTGTTGGAATACAATAACATAATTTTGTTTTTAAAAGATGGTTTTATAACCTCATAATGGAATTTTAACATTAACAACTTGGATAGATTGAGTATAGCCCCCAAGATAATTGGGCTGGTTCCATTCAATATCCTTTTGTCTGAGCATGACCTGAACCAAATCTTTGCTGACAATGTTATACAATTTAAATTCAGGTTTTTTAATTAACTTTTCCGCGGATTCCAGATAGTGTGCAAACTTTATATTTACCCGTTTTCTTAAATTTTCCATGCACTTTCAAACACAGAATTCGACATTAACTTATAGAATGCCTTCTCAAATTCATTTTGTGCTGCTTTGCATTTGTTGGTGTTTAAATCAATATACAATTTTAAAAACGGGGCTTGTCTAAATTCAAAAGCTTTATGGAACTTTGTGATTTTCAAACCATGGTCAACATAGAATTTCAAGATTTCATAATGCACAATGTAATTTTCTTTCTAGTAAAATGTTTGCACAAGTTTGGGTATGGGTGCTAATGTCCCATGTGTTGTCACATTCAAAATTCAGCTCCTTTTGGGTTATTGGAATTTTACCAGTCAATTTGTCTCTCCAGTACTCCAAATCTGGGAGGCTCAATTCATTAAATTTCTCAAAACTGTCAAACCATGTGTATGGAAAGGTTCCTTTACCACAGGAAAAGGCCTCTGCTTTTTGTTTCCCCATACCATCATTTAAAAATTTATACTTGTCTGCTCCAATATTTTTTGTGAGGTTTGACAGACTATCACTTATGAACCAGTAACTATCCAAAAATCTAAGTTCCTCATATATGGGCTTGTAATTTCCCTTTTTATCATTATACCCATCAATGGGCACCATTAAACTGAGTGATAGAAAAACTTCAGACATG
>CABFPE010000576.1:263454-279336 GCA_900660155.1 Hofstenia miamia
TAGAAACTTTAATTTTACTTTACTTTGTAACAGCAAAAAGCAATTAATATGTTACAAAGCACACACACAAACACATCTTTATTGTGTAACATAATCCAATCATGTGGTCAAGTAGAGAGAATTAGGGGAAAGAACTAAGACTAAATTTAAAAATAAATATTTATTGTACACACATTATTATTATTAGTTAAATCATTTGTAAAATTGTAAAGCAGTATTTTCATATTAATTAATATTAATTTGACAGTACATTTGACAAATGGTAAAAGGCCGAAATATCAAATGCTAATTAATGCTGACATGCATAAATCAGCAGATGAAGGAAAATCAGAAATCAGAAAATTGTCAACAACTTAGATTTAACAGGTACTAGCCAAATATTTGATTGTTTAATAGTTTCAAGTATAAAAGTGGTGCAGTTTATTATTTTGATGATGACTAAAATTCATTGGATTTACTTCTCTTTTCTTTGTCAGGTTTATTTATTAATTACCATGGAAAGTTAAGCAGTCTAGCACTAGGGTATTCTTCAAGGTGGTCCACAACTTCATTTAACGGGAGTTTGTAATCACTTTGCACCTAACATTTGTTCACCATTCAAAAGGCTGTGTGGCTGGTAGCTATAGTCTACCCAATGTGCTCTTAGGTTAAGTATAGGGGCTTTTATTTGTTATAGCTTTCCTATCATTTGTTGTTTGTATTACTATATTATTATCTTTAGGTCAACCCTCATTGGAATTTACATGACTTATTTGTATTGGATTTCAGTAACTCCATTATATGTAATTACCTGTAGACTGAACTACTGACTATCCTTTTTATTGCTGGCCACATTGGTTGTTCACATGTATCTCAGGTTAACATGTACAACCTTATCTGTAGGGATATTACATGTTGGGAATTATAATAAGCTCATTCATCTTGGTTGTGAATTCCACTTATATTACAAACTCATTGATAACAAGAACAATTGATGCACTAAATTAGTAAGTTATTACACACTGTCACTACTGTTTCCTCATACACTGTTTTATGCACAGAGTCACTGGTGTTGTGGTTGGTGTTTCTCTTGATGTTCAAGTAGAAGCTGGAATTAATCATGATCTAGTAGTTCTTTGATTCCTCTTTGTGCTTTGCCTCAGGTTGGGTATTGACCCTGTACATTGTACCATCTATTCTTGTCTCACACCTAAATTACTGTGGTTAATCCAAGCTTCAATATTAGTTGAGCAAGTATTATTTAAACTAATAAGCAACAGAAAGTTAGAGTAAAGGAAGAGAGATGGAAACTTGGAATCTGTCACCTACCATACTAGTTAAGAGGGAAAAATGTTACAGCAGCTCCTAAATTAAGTTAATACTTATTAGTTGGAAGGTTGTCCAGATTCTACATGGCAACTGTGACAGGCGCCTGACATGTGCAAAGAAAGATTTGAGTCAAGATAGTTGTTTCTTCTCAAATCACTCAAATTGGAGAGAAAACCAAAAAAAGAAAAGAACAAAAATAGTGTAAGGAAATCAATAGTGACCTGGAAAAATGGAAAAAAAGAAAAGGAAAAGAGGGAATGAACCCAACTAATACTACACCAGAGCACAGAGAAAATTTAGGAATGGACCAACCAAAAGAATACTCAAAGCTAAAATGAAAAATGGTACATTCAAAGAAAAAAAACTAAAACTAAACCAAGAACTCAAAGAACTCTGCAGATGAGGAATACACCCAAGACACAAGATGTAATTATATCCCCTGAAAGTGAACAATCCCCAATGGAGCAGGTATTACAACCAGTGGAATTGACTAATGAACTCACAATAGTTCAATTAATGGAAATTATCAATAACAACATGAAGGAAAGAAAAGAGTTGACTAGACAAATAGAACACCTAATGAAAAGAATGATAGAGGTGGAAATGAAAAATGTTGAAAAAGAAAGGTTGATAGATGAAATCAAAGAGGACACAAGTATTTGATTGACAGAGCAAAGAAATTTGTTCCAACAACAGATCAAAAAATTGACAGAAGTGAATAAGGAAATAAAGGTTCAAAGTGAACAATTGCAAAAAATGATGACAGAGTTGCATGAAGAGAACGTAAGTTTACAAGAAGAAAACATAGTTAAACAATTGGAAATTGATAACTTAAGAGATGAATTACATTTAATTGAGTTGAAGAAAGGAGAGATAAAAACAATAGAAAATGTTGTAGTGGAAAAACCACAGGAGCTAAACATATCAATACCACAAATGGATGTAATGGTTGAAGACTATAAAAACACACAAACTGAAGAGGAGTTTATAGCAAAGTTAGTGGAAAACGTGACAAAACAAGTTAAAGGAAATTGTGAAAAACCAATAGAGAAGAAGCCAATATTTCAAAACACTATATTGTCAGAAGATGATGATAACAAACATTGGTATGTAAAGTGAAATTACCAAAATTTACAGGAAGAGTGGATAGTTATTCACCCACATTTAATGAANTAATATATAAAAACAAAAAATACACATGCATTATTTAAAATAACTCTTAATCAAGATTACAACATTAAACTAAATAGTGTGCTCAAAAATTTAACCTTAAAGTAAAACATTAAAGAATTACGCAGTCAACTAGGGTAATGATTCAAAATAAAGAGATAGAATAAATTTTTTAATGTGTGCGTGAGTCATTTATAATTAGATTCATTGGCAAAACCCACTTTTTTCATGTATATGAGAAATATTTTAAATCTAATTACAAGCATCTTGTTCACACTTAAGTAATAACACAAATTCATTTTTTTTGAAAATTTGCAACCAGAGAGTAACATGTTTTTAAATTAAAATTAGTAAACTGCATTTTTTAAAACTCTTTTAAACAAAATTATGTTTAACTAAATAAATAACATCTTGTAATCACCCTCAAAAAACCTGGGTGTTAGATAAAAAATTGACAATGTAACATTTAAAACACATATTCAGTATTTGGTAAAAATTAGATAATACATGCATTATATAAAATAACTATTAAACAAAATTACAACATCAAACTAAAAAGTGCAGATAAAAAGAAAAATTACCCATCATTTAGTGTTATGATTTTAGGTAATTTAAAATAGAGAGAGAGGATAAATTCATATTTTAACTAGTATACACCATTTATAATTGGATTCATTGGCAAACCCACTTCTTCTTTTCATGTGAGAGATTGTGAGAAAGTTTTTTTAATTCCCTACTTTTCTCTAATTATATTTGCTCTTGATCTAGTAATAATGTAAATTGGTTTTTGAAAATATATTACCATTAATTTGCTTCTTGTTGATATGAAAATAAGACTCATGTTTTTACACATCTGATTTCTTTTTGAAAAAATGACTGGTGAATCACACCCAAATAATCATGTTTACCATGTTTTTGAATTAAAAAAACATTGACTGTATTTATTTATACATGAAAACTTGAAGGCTCATTTTTTTTAAAAAATGTAAAAGATGGCAAACACAATTTTCAAAAATAAGAAAAGCATGCTATATTGTGTACTCACATGTTTGAAGCATTGTTTTCAGGCATAATAGTTTTTTGAGTTGAAGATGTAGCTGTTTGGTTAACATTACCAAACCCATTTTGATTATCATACCTAGTCATCATTTGGTAGACTTGACCTTCAAAATTTTCCAATACTTCTTCTTCTGGGATATTATCAAAGCTAAAAAAAAATTTGTTTAATACAAAAAACATATATTACACATTTTTCTAGATTAAAATTTAAAATTTTATGAATATAATAATAATTTGCATTGTAAAAATATTTTGTTTTAATAATACACAATAATTGTTTTTAGATAAACAGAAATTCCTGATTCATTTATATAAAAAGGTTGATGCTGATAAAAACATGAATTATATATATTGTGAAATATTATAACAAGATGCAACTTAAAAAAAACTTAATTTCTTAGATGAATAATATGTGTTTTAGGTGGGGCAATGAAAACATAAAATACAAAACATTGAATAATAAAAATTCTTAGATAATATATTTTACAAGGAATGTCTTACATTGCCTCATTGAATGAAATATCTGACCCACCTTTATAAAGGTTGTCATTGATAATTTGGTCATATTTGGCATTCCAGCCAGAGAGAAAGTTAGTTGGAAACATTATTGAAAGACATCTTAAAAGCAGAATGTTAAAATAAAAACAAACTGGTTTTAACCAACATTGAAATGAGAATAGAATTTGATTTGCCCAGGGTTTATGATGATTGGCTGGTAAGCAAATCAAGATATCCAATTACTGAGGGTGTAGTGCTAATGCATCTCATGACAGCTTTTAACAAATCAACAAGTTCTCTGGGAAAAGCTTTTAAAAATGCTTTTAAAGTTCAATTTGTTTATTTCACAAGGAGAAGTTTAAATGTAAAAAGCTTTTAAAATGTCAAGTTTTCAGGTGATTGACAATACTAGGGTATATTTGCAAAAGAGGTTGTGCTAGATTTTTTAAAAATCTAAACTTAACATGGTGGAAATTCACATGCCATTGTTTGAGTTTTTGTAAACAAGCAATTTTTAAAATTTTTGGATATATAATAAACCAAGTATTACTATTATTAAATATTACCATATATAGATATTTTAAAAAGAGTGCAATTAGCCTATCACAAATCTTGTGGTTGTATAAATTTATAGATGGTTTAAACAAATATTCACAATTTTTTGGGAGAGAGATGGAACCTTGTTCAGCTTTTGAATCAACTTTTGACAACACACTACAAAAATTCACTCTATTGGAAGACCAGATGTGCATATTTAAAAATTTGGGTAAACTTGTAAATTATGAGGATATCCCACTTACAGACAATGAATTATTAAAAGTTTGTTTTCACCCATCAGAAGCTCAATGTACTTGTGACACTTGTTGGGAATCTGATAATTACATGGATATATTGAGTTTTAAAAAAGTGTGTGAAGATGATTTCCCACATACACTTGCTTCAGTGCAAATATTAAAAGCCCACATGGATAAAATATACAAGGATGGATTTCAAATAGACTATGCAATTTCACAAATTTTTACAATGTTAGAGGATAATGTGCTTGTATGGTTTTTATTCAAATGGTAAAACTTTACCAAAAAATATGCAATTATTCAATTTACTCTGTGTTTTATATCAATTACAAATAATATTTATTATTCTCTCTATAGTTTTCTATTTGGATAGTTGGTTGTTAGTCATGGCCTCATGTAAAAAATCCAATGTTTTTTTGAAATTTATAGGAACACATACATTAGCATTTATTACATTAAAGAATTGTTGATTTTAATTGATGAAAAACTCTATATTATTACAGTGCATCAATCAAAAGAGAATTTTGACTGTTTACCAGGACATATACAGAAAGCTTTCAATTGGTATCAATGTAACTTCCATCATGTAGCATTTACAGAAGGAAACCTAACAAATGAGCAAATGATTACTTTTATCAATTCACTAAATTTATCAACTAGGAGAGAATACAATGTTTTGGGCATGTGATAGAATGAACTGTGAGTTTTTAAGTTGGTTAATCTCTCAGCCTGTGGAAAATTTACTTGATCATGGGTATCAGTACCTGCAGAACATGGAAAATTCTATAGACTGTATAAAAGACTATTTTAAATTTGTGCATCAAATGAACACTTCAAAAGGTAATTTATTATCATCATTTGCTAATAATCATTGTAAATTTAAGAAATTTATTGTAAAACCATTATAACTAATAAAAATAATGATTTTTACTAGTATTATTTTTATAAACTATACATGAAGAAGAAAACAATACTATATTTTTATTTTACTAATTCCATGTCATCATTGTGAAAAAGTTTTTTATTTACCAGAGTCTTTTAATTCTCACCCAATGCATTGACATACAGTCAGGGTAGAAAGTAGTAAAAACCATTGTCAAGTCTTATCCTTACTGTGATACCATATCTTGTGTTCAGCTGAACAATGTCCATGATTGTTAGCCATAGTTTTTTTGGTAGTTTGCTAGCTAGACTCACATTTGAAAAAATACAGGTTGGTGGTTGGGAATTAACATCATTTAAGCATTGTAAAATATGGTCATCCTAGCTCATGTTGGGGAAGACAATCGCATTATTATTGACTATAGGATGTCTTCATTTGTGTTGAGTCTTGCATTTTTCTTTTACAGGTGCAGGTGAGAGGGACATCATCTCCTGTGTTAGTGGGTTATAGCTATGCAATTGTGGTGGGGTTCTGCATAGTTCATCAAATAGACTGTCCAATGACCTGAATGCTAGCGTTTCAACAGACATTGCCAAAAGTGAGAGACAAAATTGTATAGAAGAAAAATAATGATTTTATCTGATGAAATGAGGTGAATATATAGATTGACAAGCCAATGGAAATACATTGAACTTATGAAAATTAATTATTGGTTGAAAAAAACATGATACAATAAATGTGTTAACAAGGAATTTTGAAAAGGCAAAATGTGGTTTTTTGAAAGTTTTCCCAAATTACATTGTACATGCAATCATCCAAAATCATGGAAAAAACAAAGCATAATGTGTGATATTGAGGTATATTAACAAAATGCAATGTAATGTATGCAAGCAAGTGTAATGTGTGATATACCCATATATATTAACATGAAATTAGTCCTTATACCAAAACAGTGTAAACTAAATTGTTGGCCCCAACATGTAAATGAATCACTATGAAAATCAATTAAAAGTGTCATGAATCACTAATTGAAATCCATTAGTTGATACACTTTAAAATATCAAGTATGTGACATCACTGAAAATCCATTAGGAAGCTGTCAATCAACATTTGTCAAGTAGAATAACTCACTAATTAAATCATCTTTGCAAATATTGAAGGTCTGCCATGTGATATGCGACGTCATGAGCTCTTGACCAATCAGAAGCAAAATTGTGTATTCAAGCCTGTTTTTCTATAACTACTATTCTATTTTAGTGGAATGTACAGTTAAATTGTGCAAAATTAAATATTTCAGCTAATGAGAGAGATTGTTATATAATGTACAAATTGACATTTCTATTTGATTATCATGTGCATTTACATGTGTCATTGGCATATTGCACTATTCAACAATCTGTTTTCAAATTGTCATTTAAATTATTGACATATAATGAAAAAAACTGAGGCCCTAAAATTGTACCCTGTGAAAAACAGACTTAGGCAATATACCATTTACCTTTACACTTTGAATAGGATCACTTAGAATTTAAATTCAGAAATTGAACAATAAAAAATACTGAAAACAATTTTAAAAGCAAAATACAAAACAAAAGAAATATTTGCATATAACAATAATAATTAATTTGGACTATGAACATAGTAATCAATAAAGCAAAATGGAAGTTAATTCATGAGATAAGTAATAGTAAGAAATCTAAATCAAATTATTGGTGCTATTAAATGTTCATATGTAAAAACAAAAATCCATTTACCTGGAAACAGTGCTGGAAATTTTACTTTCAGTATGTTTTCCCACACAAAATTCCCCTTAAATGGATTTAGCAAAGAAGTACACTTACTGGAACAGGATTCCACCTGAATATGAAAGTAGTAAGACTTGGGTGAGATGATGTTACACAAATGACCTTTTGACCTTGGTGGGGATGTCTGGCATGGCTATGATGTAATTGTGTATTTTGGCTGTCTGTGTATCTCTGACGTCATTGGAATATATTCTCTTTTGTTATAATATTTGTTGGCAAACACATTTGTTTGAAGTCTAGTGTATAAAATGTAACCAATTTTTTTAGAGGTTGAGGAATTTTTGACAATCCCATGAGATTAGAATTGTTCAAAATGTAACAATTTTTCTATTATATTACATAATTTTTAAATACCATTGACATTCTATATACAAAGAATTTACATTGTTGGAATTACATTTTAAGATTAATTTTCTTTGGTAAAAATAGTAACTAACAATTATTTTCAAAAATTGAGAAAATGACCTGTTTCACATCTGACACATGTCAATTGCAAAAATAAAAGTAATGTTTGCAGTCTATTGTTCAAAATGTAACCAATTTTTTTATACATATTACATAAATAATTGGATGTGTATATTGGTGGGGACGTATCTCTGACGTCATTGGAATATGTTCTGTTGGCAAACACATTTGTTTGTAATCTATTGTTTAAAATGTAGCCAATTTTTTTATACATATTACATAAACAATTGTCAAAGATCATTGAAATTCGATATGCAAGAAATTCACGTTTTGGGAATTATATTTTATTGCTAAATTTCTTTGGTAAAAGTAATAATTAATAAGTATTTTCAAACAAAAATATTTTGTTTTATTTTACATACTTGTTTTTTTATTAACATACATGATATTGGAAATACCACATTAATTTAGTTTATAATAATATAATTAGGGATAAAATAACTATATACATTTATTCACAGGTTAATATACAATATTTAATCTATTGTCTTTGATTCCTCCATCAATAAGCATGAAAATTTTTTTGGATTGCAATGTCTATTGGGAACCCCTCCGCATAGAGTCTATGGATGTTATTTTTAAAATTTGAGCTGCGGCAAATGAATGAGGGATATTCTTTCCACACAACTTGAAGTTTGAGGTATCTACATCTATATGAGGAGTCAATCCAAAACATCTGTCACAAGTGCACTGTCCTTGTGAAGGTTGAAAATGAACATGTTTGGGAGTGGTATATCTTCATAATTCACGAGCTTATCAATATTTTGCAAAACACACATCTTGTGTTCGATTGCTGAAAAATTCTGTAAAACGTAGAAGCAGAGAGAAAACAAGGTATAAGCAAAAGGCAATGCATGGAGAATACTAGAAGAATATGGAAAACTGTGAGAGAGAAAAGAGAGAAACAAGTGGCTAAAGAGAGCAGGACCAAAGAGATAAACATAGTAGTGGTAGATATACCAGTACCAAAGAACAGGCATTTAGAAAGCAAGGAAAAAGAGAAGAAATGATGTAGTACAGAAGGCAGCACTATTAGGAACATTTAGAATCCTGAGGAAAGCCCTCAGACTCCCTGAGCACTGGTGATTTCCCTGAGCTGAGAGGGCTACCAGCATGAATCTGTGAGAAAATAATGAGATGTTAATAATAAGAATACAGTAAAACCTCTCTAACTTAGACACTCTCTAACTTAGACACCCTGGTAAGTTAGACAATATTAGTGTGTACAGGCCGGACACCATAGTGACGTGCCCCTGTAACTTAGACTTTCTCTAACTTAGACACCTTGCTAAGTTAGACACATATTGAGTGAACCAAGCACCATTTTTAACCTCGCTTACTTAGATGGACGTTTATTTTTCTGGTGTCTTATTTACAATTCGCTTTTAGGTCGTTTATTTTTCTGGTGTCTTATTTACAATTCGCTTTTAGGTCGTTTATTTTTCTGGTGTCTTATTTACAATTCGCTTTTAGGTCGTTTATTTTTCTGGTGTCTTATTTACAATTCGCTTTTAGGTACATTTTACATGTCTTTGTCTAAACCGGTTAATCGCCAGAAACAGATCGAACTCACTATCCATCAAAAGAAAGCCGTGCTCGACAAGTTGGACCGCAATGTCAGTGTCTCCAATTTAACTGAAGAATATGGAGTGTCCAGGGCGACTGTGTATAACATCAAAAAACAACGTGAGAAGATTGACGAAGCGTATGAGCGAAATATTGGGTCGAAGCGCCGGAGACTTAAGGGCTCTGAAAGTGAAATAAACGCTAAATGCTACGAGTGGTTCGCAATGTGTCGCTCGAAGCAGATTACTGTATCCGGTCCTATGCTGCAAGCAGCCGCTCTAAAGATTGCAAAAGAATTTGATCCTGAGACATCGTTTNTGTCTTTGATTCCTCCATCAATAAGCATGAAAATTTTTTTGGATTGCAATGTCTATTGGGAACCCCTCTGCATAGAGTCTATGGATGTTATTTTTAAAATTTGAGCTGCGGCAAATGAATGAGGGATAGACAGTTGAAAAATTTAAGACCATTTGGAGTTTTTAATATTGAAATTTTTCAAACACCTGATTTTTTTAGTAGTGTGGTCTCTGCGTATTGACGAAGATTTAAAAATGTTTTTCATTCATCTTCTAGTGGAATGATTCCATGCTGGATGATGAACTTCGATCTCTTCAAATCAATTTTGGACAACGAAGAAATTGTTTGTCATCCAATGACAGCCATTAGAATTCACAACCATGAAATTGCTGTACAGACCACAAATAAAATTTCTCTGACTCCATATGATGACAATAAGCATTACCTCCTGAACAAATATCAAAGTCTGCCTTATGGACATCAAGGTAAGCTTATTAATTATAGTATTATATATTCATGCGTGTTTTTAGATATTAAACCTCCAGTGTATAATGAAGTTGGCCCTCCTTTGAAGTTAAAAAAGACCTGCTTCCAATATTGACAGTGGACCTCCATCAAAGAGACTTATGCTTGGTGAATAGCAGAAAAAGAATAGAGACTTTTATATACTGTTTATATAACTATTACTTATTGTTGTTTAGATAAACTCATTTAACTGGATTTTGTGCTACTTTGTAAATAAATTTTTTCTTGTGCTTTCACTTCTATTTCTGAACAAGTATTCTTTAAATTGCTATATTTAAAGAGTTAATTTAAATTGCACTCATTTAGTGTTTATGCTTTGCAGGTGATGGTTGTTTTAAAATCCCCGGCCTACAAAGGTATATGTATTTATTTCACTATATTGCAATTTTACCCTATTAAGGTAATGTTACTGTGATGGCCTCAATTTGGGAAAAATTGAAAAGATCAACTGAACATTACACCACTCTGCTTACAATCCCTCAACATACACTTGCGGATTACTAGGCATAATTTTTAATTTATTACTAAATTACTATGTGTTTAGGTTCGTGGTAACAGTAGGCCTCCTGGGGAAAGCCATGCACATTAAATAAATGGCTTAATGGCATTTCTGATAGCAGCCTCCTGGGTGAATGTCGAAGTGCCGTCATATTTTAGAATGAAGATGGAACCTTGAAGATTGCACAATGATGAACTTAATAACTGAGAGCCATTGTGTAATGTACACTTTTACATTAGTACAATTTATACAGAAATGCTAAAATTGTTGTTTTTTATCTCTTTCATACTATATCTTTGATTAATTTTTATACATGTTGAAATATACGTCTATACAAGTGTTGGCTTTTACATCTATGAATTATTTTCCTTAATACAGAGTGCTGCATAGCTAAAACATTGTTACAATGAACATTTAAATTAACAGAAGCAAATGCCCAACAAAATAAAAGCTGTCAAAAAATAAATTTGCTCAATTTAGTTTTGTCAAAAACATTTATTGTCATCAATTATATCACTTTGCCCAAATCCTAGCAATCAAAAATAAAAACTTCGTCAAAAAATTAATTTGTTCAATTTATTCTGTCAAAATATTTCATCGCTAGATGGCGTCCAATAGAATCACTTTATTTCCATATGGCAAAAAATCATGGGTGTCCCATTGGCACGGGCTTCACGCCATCTTAACTACTGATGCATTACTATACACAATGAATTATTTATATATAAAACACTAAATTCTAGACAAACATCTTTAGTAAGAGCTAACTTTTTTGACTATAGCAGTGCCTTCAACACTATATTGCAGAATAAGCTAGCTAACAGAATATAAGAAACTAGTAAATGGTTAGCAGAATGGATAAGATCATACACTGAGAAAATTAAAATTGTTGTAGGGGTACCACAGGGAGGTCCACTTTCTGGTACACTGTTTACTGATGAAACAAATATGATATCAAATAAAAACTTGCATCTCTAAGTATTCTGATGACATGAGGATTAGCGCGAATATTCAAAGCAATACAGCATTAAATGATTTTCATTTGCATCAAGAAAGTATAAGACTATTAAGTCACGAATCGTAAAAGCAAAACCTGCAAATGAATTTGTTGAAAATGTTTGAACTTGTAATTGCACATCATAATATTAGCAAGGGTACGTTGAATGAAATCAAGAATTTTGCAGTAAGTTTTGATAATGGAAGTGAAATTCAAAATGTTGATACTTATAAACACTTAGGCTTGCATATTGATAAAAGCCTGAAATGGAACACACAAGTTCAAACATTGTGAAGAAAGTTAATTATAAAATTAAGTGCTTATCCTTCTTTCTTTCTTATTTAAATGTAGAAAAGCAAAAATATTTTTTCGAAGCATATATATGTCCAATTTACTTATATGCATCAGAAGTATGGGTACCAGCTATTTCCAAAAGTCAACAAAAGCTGCTTAGAAAACCTTTTGCAGCTACTTGGAAAAACTACAAAAATGGATAAAAATTGGTAAAATAATCAAATAAACACAAATTTCGGGAAAAGTTTTGATGCAATCACTCATAAAATTTTAGATGACAACAGCCATCCGTTACATAATGAATTTCAATTTTCAAGGATGCAAGCTCAAAGAAAACTATTTATACCCATGTACAATGCTATAATTTTCAAACTATCTTTTATATATTGTGCTAGCAATTATATATTAACTGGAATTTGCCCACGGTTCCTATATTACTGTCTATTCCTTTTTACATTGCAACACGTTGTAATGTACAGGAATTAAAATAACATATATATATATATATATATATATATACTGTATATATATATAAATTAAGTTTACTAACAACAATTTTATCACAATTTGTTCAAAACATTTGATTCAATTGATCATTGTTTTCTTCTTAGAAATCTAGAATACATTGGTTTTGACTCAAATAGTATAAATTTCATAACTATCAATGCGTTCACTATGAGAAGTTGGTTCCTGAAAATAGTCTGTGCTTACTGGGATTAATATTGTCTCACTCATTGTGCTACTTGAAGAATCTTGACAAAGACAAATGAATTATTTTGTTCAATATGTTAGCAGCTATCCAAGAAACTCCATTCAAATCAGCCAATAAAACTACTACTGAAGTTGAACCAGAACTTAAGTTTATGCTCTCTTAAGCAGAAAAGAAATACAATGCTCCAGACATCTGAGAGCAGATAATTTATGTGTCACCACCTCATAGCTCTGGGATTACTATGAATTTTTATTTAATTAGCAACCATTGAAGACATAGCAGATATAATCGTGCTTTATCCTGAATATAAAAATTTAAAAAGAATTCTCAATAGACAGAAATGATTTAATGCAAAAGAAAGAATTTTACAGATAAGTATAAGAAATTAGTTAATGTTATTAAAACTAAGTTAATTCAGCTAAAGGTTTCCTTGGTGAAATAGCTCCTTTTCCTAAGGATGAGGAGTTTAACAAACAATTGGTTGAACTAAATTTACTTATTAAACAAAATGCCAAACTGTTAAATTATACTGTTTTTGGCAATTCTAATTGTTTTTTTTAGAATGTTCTGTTGATAGAAGTTTTTTCCATCAGTGATTGCATGATAAAAAAAGACTGACACCACCAGCTCAAGATCTTTTACCATGCTACCTCCATGTCAACACTGCCCTTTAAATGCATGCTGAACCTTTTTATAATTGACGTCAAACACCTTTCAACAATTCCTGCCAAAAAAAACCTTTAATTTCACCAACAATATATATGTGATGAAGTTAGGCTGATGTTTTTTCAAAAACACTACTTTTGTCATCAGCTGAGGTTCACAGAATTAGAAGTTATTTAGTCTGTCCTAATGTTAATAAATTGTATTATTATATTTTTAACTATTCTTAAGTAATTGCGAATTTTTCACCAAATTTATGCTATTGCAAATAACTCATATTTGATCATATATTAAATAGTAATTCTTTTTTATTCAAACTGCAATATTACCTGTGCTAGAGAAACCTTCATCCTAATAATAGACCTAAGTAAGACACAGCATAAACACATGCAAGATGTTGAAAAATTGAATTTCATTAAAATAACAAAACATACTTTCTTCTATGTTTTAGCACTAACAATATTTTTACTAATAGACATTGAGAATATTAGTAGTTATATCTGTGACAACGAGGTGGCATATATTGACCTTTGACCCTGGCGGGGATGTCTGTGATGAAATTGTATACTTTGGCCGTCTGTGTATCTTTGACGTCATTGGAACATATTCTCTTTTGTTATAATATTTGTTGGCAAACACATTTGTTTATTGTATAAAATGTAGCCAATTTTTTTACTTGCGTATTTGCATGGACTAACTTAGTTTACATGTATTATTTGCTTTTTTGTTAATGTACATGACTTGCTTATTTGCATGGACTAACTTAGCTTACATGCTTTATTTTCTTTACATTCTTCATACTTGAATTTTGTTAATGTACCTGACTTGCTTATTTATGTGGCTTAATTTAGTTTACATACTTATTTTACATACTTGTTTTTTATTAATGTATGTGACTCGCTTATTTATGTGGCTTAATTTAGTTTACATACTTATTTTACATACTTGTTTTTTATTAACATACATGACATTGGAAATACCACATTAATTTAGTTTACATACTTGCTTTTTTTATTAACATACATAAATATTGGAAATGCCACATTAATTTAATGTATATGTTTACTTTACATACTTGTTTTATTCAGTAAAATTTAATAACAAATGTTTGAATCAGAGAGATAATAATACTCATTAGAAGTGTAATGCCTTATTTTGGTAATAATGCAAAATAATTTTTCAGAACTAATTTATGCGAAAACTCACAATTTCTAATATTTACTAAACATACATGGTAAAACCCACATATGTGTTTAAGACAAGACAAAAATGTAATTTATTCTACACTTTGCTTATAATGACCATATATATCTCACTCTTAATTTTTATCTATTGTGTTAGTTTATCATCATTGATAGGATAGGAATGCTGCAGGAAACAAATGCAATATGTATTTGTATGTTATGAATTTCACATGGTAGTATCTAAATTAATGGTTAATAAACAAGTCATTATTAAAAGCGAAATGACATTCACAATGAAAAACATATGACAATTAAAAGTTTAAACAAATTCATTTAAAAATGTGTATTAACAAACAAACAATGTTTCTATTTATGATAAAGTATATAACTAATTTAACATCTCACTGCAAATTCACAGCAATTCATTAAAATAAAATTGATTACCTTTTAAAAGAAATATCTGTAAAACTAACTAGAAATCATATTGCAAAAAAGCATTAAGAATCAAAATAATATCTAAGACTTAATTATAAAAATAGCTTACCAAAAATTTTGAAATCTTTCAGAGTAGTTGTCTTTCTTCAAAGTGAAATTCCATAATCCTGGCTGTGCATATTCTTATGTGTTGAAAGTTGCATGCTTTAGTAATGTCAACATAATTTTTATCTATATGCATTGTTCAATTGTCAAATGTAACAAACTATAAACAAAGTACAGCCATGTAATATTCCACTATTCCACTGTGTGTACAAAATTGCATCTTTCTACAGAGAATGCATAATTTTTGTTATCTATTGTTTAAATGTCAAAAATGTATCCAATCATAAAGATTGTTATCTACCAAACATGAAATCCAAATCAATTTAAAAATTATCATAATTAATTAAAACATTTTCAAATCATATAAAACTAGAATTTTTCACAAGTTGGAAAAAAATCTCAATTATTACATGTTTTTCCCAATTTATACAATTATGTAAACAAAAGATGCTACAAAACTAAAATGTTAATAAAGTAAAATGATTTATTTATCATTATCTCTGGTACAAATGAAATAAAGATATTTTCAATATGTATTTCTTTTTTAATTCAAGAATAAAATATTTGGAAGTAGGAATATTTATATGAAGCATTTCAAGATTGTTGATAACATGTTTTGTTAT